>SDVV010025340.1:0-12438 GCA_016164225.1 Gammarus roeselii | reverse complement strand
TACTGCTGTAGTAATCATGATTTGCAGTATTATCGACAATTTGGGTGAACGACCATACGACCATACACTGAAAGCACGGAACACTGAAAAATCCAATATTGCTTATGATGTGAGCGACAGCTGTGATTATAATATTTTCACAAATGGAAACACAAAGTAAGGAACACTGACCAGAACACTGAAATAGCACAATCCTGCTTATGAGTGACACGATACTGCTTATGAGTAACACATTTCTCTGAATAACACAATCCTGCTGATGAAGTGAGCGACTGCTAGGTGAAGGTTAGTCAAGCCGTAAATGATCCAGGACCCACCATTCATTAAATCGTCTTCTAAATGATACAGTATACATTTGCAGGGATCAATACCGAAAAAAAATCATAAAGATGCATAATAGACTTGCACCTCTTAAGCATGCATCCCTCCAAAATATCCGACATTTAACTCTGAGATTATGAGTGAAACGCTATTTTTTCTAGACCTATTCTAGTTACGTATAATACTTCAGACATATCTTGCATCTGATTCACCAGCTAATGAGGTCACATGGGTACAGTATTCGGAATAATAAGTAGAGGTATAATCAGAAATAGGACATTTTCGTATAAAATGATGAAAGCACGTCAACATGAATATGTTAGAACCTGTAGATGATCATAGCCTTTATTCAACATCAAGCATCTCCCCGCTAAAAACTCCATCAAAAATCCTCTAAAAATGAGTCAAATAAAGCACAACTAACTAAGCTCTTCTAATAAATACCCCTATTTCTTGCATAACTACATCGAATATCCTATTAAATTAGGTTTGAGTTGTAAAAACTTTTATTCAAATGAGACATTCAATACCAAACATAGTAATATATGCACCTACCGTGCGAAATATTCCAATCGTATACAGAATCGAGAAGACCTAATCCGTGCGTAAGCACTCGTAAATAAAAGCAAAAAGATGTCGTAAGGAATATGAAAGATATCGTAAGGCAACTGAATTCCCCAAGATGTTCTTATCTCGAGATAAGATCATTGTGTGACCACACATCAAGAGATAAAATCGCTCATTAGCAATTGCGGTTTGGACACCGCCTGAGTCCGGTCGATCCCTCCCCTCTTCCCCACCCGTCACGGCCAGTCTCAATGTATCGTGAGCAACTCACTTGACCAGAATAGAAAAAAATAAACATATAACTACAATGTCCGAGAAATACTGCGAGTAAGTCAGACATACTAAAAATAACATACATCCTAACAAATACATCGACCTACTCATAAAGAACATGTGTTCCTGGTATCTCTACGTATCATCAGTAACTAACTTGATCAATTTGTCTTAACATAAAACTACAATGTCCGAGAAATACAGCGAGTAAGTCAGACATACTAAAAACAATATACATCCTAACAAATACATCGTCCAACTCAAAAAGAACATGCGTTCCTGGTATCTCTACGTACAATATCATCAGTAACTAACTTGATCAATTTGTCTTAACATAAAACTACAATGTCAGAGAAATACAGCGCCTGAGTCACTAACAAATAACATACATCCTAACTAATACATTCGATAAAAGGTTCAAAGAGCTAGTCATCCTATATCTAATTTCCTTCACTAAAAACATACTTCCTAATTATCATCTATCTAATTCGTTCACAAAATCATATAAGTACTCACTAATTATCGCGTATATAATTCTTTCACTAAAAGCATATTCGGCCGAATCACAAAATAAACTCCGTGACCCAAATAGAACAGAGCACTATTTGGGTCACGGAGTTTTTGCATTAGCCGAGTCACAAAAAAACTCCGTTCATGGTATCACTACGTATCATCAGTAACTAACTTGATCAATTTGTCTTAGCATGTAACTACAATGTCCGAGAAATACAGCGACTGAGTCACTAACAAATAACATACATCCTAACCAATACATTCACTAAAAGCATACACCCACATTATCCTATATCTAATTCCTTCATGAAAGCATACATCCTAAATCCTTCACTAAAAGCATGCATTCACTAATTTTCATCTATCTAATTCCTTCACTAAAAGCATACATCCTAAATCCGTCACAAATAACATACATAGAGTCACTAATTATCCAGGGCGACTTTCGCAGTCCTTTTCCAGGGCGACTTTCGCAGTCCTTTTCCAGGGCGACTTTCGCAGTCCTTTTCCAGGGCGACTTTCGCAGTCCTTTTCCAGGGCGACTTTCGCAGTCATATACACTACTGTCAACAAGTAATCACTCTTCATTAAAACTCTTCCTTCCAGACTTATGTAGGAATGAAGAATTGGTTGACAACCTTTGTCATTCGGAGGGTCCACCAATGTCTGGATGATTTCGAGGTCAATCAAGGGGATTATGTTCATGTCCACCTCCAACACATGACGAACAAAAAAAGAAGTATCATCGGGTTGGAATGCCCATGTCGAGTATTAACAACATGAAACTATAATAAACATCGAAAGCTGTCGAAGCTTTTTGAAAACTCTGCAAATAATATTTTGCGACGATTCAATATAATATAAAATAAGTGCAAGATTGAAAGTGTGTTCCTTTGCATTTTATTAGCACAGACTGTACCATTTTGCATGGTACCAGCAGAACAATCTTCATGTTCTGTGACGGGCTGAACCACCTTCGCACTTTAATTCTTTAACATTTTAATTCAACAAATGTAAAATGAACAAATCCACAAGCGGAAACACGCATCACCCAGTTGAAAACATAAGTAGGGAATGTTTGAAGAATATTCGCAGACGTTATTTAAATCCTCCTTGTCCCTATCGAGTGTGAATAAACGAAGCGCAACCAATATCAAATTCGTTTCTTATCGAGTGACAATATCTTTTTTATTGTGAAATCATTTTTTGTGTGTTCATTTTGTCTGAAGAAGTCCATTAGTTTCAAGTATAGTTGTTTTCTTTTAATAATTCAATTGATGAATGTGGTAAAATGTGATAGGTGTATGATGGGCAATGAATACAGTTGGAAATGCATTGGATATTTTTGATCCGAATTCTACATGTAACACTCAAAAAATATATTATGAATTGTATGATTTGGTTAAAAAAAAGTATCAATCAGCATACACTATTTTTCTGGGTTAAAAGTATTAAGACGATCTCGTAGATGATTCATTGCATAAGTTCACCAGTTTCTAGTCCCTTTGCCATCAAATTGTATATACATTTTGAATTTAGACAACCAATAATGAGTTGTCGACACAAAATAATTGCTGTTGTTATGGAAAAAAAAAATCCGCATGCATGCTTCTTTTCAAACGGACATCCGCGTTTTCCCACAGCAACCGAGTAAGTTTTCTTCTTAACTGGTAAAGTTTGCTAAGAAACCTTGAGTCTCTCCTCGTTTGAGAACAGATGCTCTCACACTGGAGGGAGTTGTTTGCAAGGAGTTACAAAATTTGACCTTCCTCTAGGGAGCACGTCACAGGAACGGAAGAAATGAGGACAAGTTTCTGGCCGAAGTAGTGAACATGTATCTTTTCATGACCTTTGTAAACGTAAAGAAATATTTTTAGCAATACAGAGAATATGTGGAACCTCTGATAACCAACTGAGCGATGGGAGTCCGTCAATGTTCATTAAGAGTGGGTCGAACTCATTGATTACGTTTTGCATTCCCTTTATCAACATCATCAGCATTTCCAGTCTGCCTCACTACCACCTACAGCTACGTCCGAAGTTACACTAGATGCAGTCTGTATATGCAATGTGTTGTTGTTGTACTTAAGATGGAGTTCATTGGTAATTCCGCTTCTGTAAATGTAGATGGAGTTAACACTGATAATACCAACACAATAATAAGTAAATGCAATTGTGTATTATTCCGCATACCAATACCGTGTGTATAACTCTCATGGGGGATCAATCAGAAGGTACCCCAAATCGTGGAATTGAATTAAGGCGTCTCTAATTGTATTTGACTAATTGATATTGGCTCAATGAAATCAAGCTCGTTGTTTGAACTAATTTATTGAACGATGCAGTGATAGAACAATAGCTAAAATCATACTTCAATCATTGTTTTTTGCTCCATCAGCTCGTCACTGTTTACTCAACTAAATAATTTCAAAAGGTACGAACAGTTTCCTGATAAAAGCGGAGCTGAATAATTTACTGGGGCTGATCCATTGATGGTCGATGTTTGAACTGAAGTGTTCGTGAAGGCAATTTTTGATTACTATTGAGACTAAATTACATTTATTGCTACGGCAATATCTTGCGACGGGTCCTTCAAAGCAGTGTCTGAACCGACGTCCTTTGGGAATAATCTATTTATAGTTTACCGACAGAGGACAGTGACATTTTCTATGTAGGATTTTTTGAACAAACATTGGCTAAAGAAGTTAGAATGTGGATGAAGGAAATGAAATAATATTATTGATGCTACATAAGACGGAGATGATGTTCGATGAGGTATGCCAAGTCGTATTTCTGTCATTGAAGGAAAGATGTTGCAAGGAACAATCTGCCGGCTTGCGGGTACAGTAGCGAAAGAAAATTCGTTTATGGTTTGTCTTCAACCGAACAAACAAACTTGACTTTTACCGCTTCTAATTTAACTTTGTACAGAAATTTCTTACGGTATTATAACTGGACAAAGTTTTTTAATAGATAATCTCGATTAAATTACGGATGAGTTCAAATATCGAACGGAAAAGGACCATTGAATAAGTTTCTTAATCTTCAATCGCAAATCCTTTTTTTTCCCCTTCTTTACTTCGCGGAATAAAATTTCATTAATTGTTAATCTGTAAGGAAGGAACAAATAGGATACTTTAAACGAGGAATTGCACGAAGTTTATCGCTACAACCTAGCGTGGGCGGCAAAAATGTATACAATTGAAAATCCTTAAAAAAATGTTCCTACAATAAATATAAAATGAAAACAAAGTTCATTCCAAATTAAAAAATGTCTAGTTTCATCTTCCCATACAGTTTGCCTCCAAATTGACTGCCGTCAGTTGCAATACCCTTCTGAATTCGCGGGCCAAAACTTGCGACGACTTTCATGAGCATTTCACTGTAGCTGGAGGCGTTGAGTTCATCATGGGATGCAGGCTTTGATTTGAGTACATGATTCTTGACGCAACACCAGCGAAAATGGTCAAGCCGAGAAATGAGATCTCACTCCTGTGTGAAATCAATTTGTCAGAAAACCGAGCGCTTGACCAGTCCATGGTATCCTCTGTGGTGTGCGCGCTGGGCTTCATCTTGCTATAACCACCGCTCTGGTGTCCCACTGCGTCCAAAAATTCTGTTCAACGTCTCAATGTAACTCTCAGTTCTGATTGTAACGGTTTCGACAGTTTCAGCATATTCAAAGAAGAACAGACCATTGTTTTTCGTTGCACTCGTTCCATTACACTGACACCATCGGAAGATGCAGAGTTTAACATCATTAAACAATGGTTCTGTGGGCGGTAGAATCAAGCCTCTTCGTGCAGTCTTTGTTCATGGATTGTTTGAGGTGGGGTTTGTAGGGCCCCACGTCAAATCTCACTGCCTGTTTTGCTTTTGCGTTATTTGTCCCTCCTTTAACATTTCGAACAGGTACTGGATCATAGATTTGAATTTCATCTCTGCCATTCATCCGAGTTGTGCTGCTATCTGACCATAGAACAACTATTCACTCATTAGACCGATCATCAACTGGATCATCTATCTAATGAAATAACTGTCCCTACCACAAAACTATCACCCCGTCTTCAGTGCATCGTCCCAAGTAACATACCCCCTCTCATGAGACTCCCCCCATGTACTGTTCTCAATCTTTTTTTTTTATCTGGCCCAATTTCATTATCTTACCTTTTGCCTGCCCTCCTGCTGTGATGTTTGATGCAACAGAAACAATGTTGTTGTTGTTGGACAAACAGAACCTGCGGGATTTAACTGTCTTACAAACAGCCTCATTCAAACTGCATCTACTTCATTGCATTGCTCTGTACAGTTGGTTTATTGAACGGAAGACGATTATGAGGTTGTGCTCAAAAGTGTTATACTTTCAACCACTTGAAACTGTTGAAATATTGAAAAATATTTATGTTACGTAAGTAATCCACTCCTGAATGTTGTAAAATACCAAAAAGATTGACTGATGATGCTCGAATCAATAAGGATCGGACATATTTTAATCAAGAAGTTAGTAATGAAGCACAGGACGTTTTTTTAAATCGAAATGTCACAGTTGAGAATGAGAGTTCTTTTGTAAGTTTTGACAACTGTTGAATGAGAAAAAACTGTCAGGCCTATGGAGGATGGGAGCAACGTCAGGGTTCCGTTTCAATATAAATAAATAGAAGTTTTGGTACTAGCTATCGGAACTTTTCCATTTATTCTGCCGTGATACCGTATGATCAGCGAGAAAATGTGAGCATGATTCAACATCTGAAACTAAGTTAGGATGGCGTTCTGCTGTAAAGCTGGTCGATATAAGGGTTATGTTCTTATGATGATCGAGGTCGGCTGGCGTTATGCTGTAAAGTCGGTTGATATAATGGTTATGTCATTTTGATGATCGAGATGGGTTGGCATTCTGCTGTAAAGTTAGTTGATATAATGGTTATAGTTGATGGTTGATATAATATTTAAGTCGTTTTGATGATCGAGTTTTTTAAATGATATTCAGGCATTGGTGAACATGTGAATACCTGTCTTCATGTAACTGAGGCTGTAAAGTAAAATTCCAAGTAAATTCCAACATCAAGAGGACATGGAGGTAAAGAGGATATTATTGTGGTAAAGTCACTAATGATCAGGCACGAATATTCAACCAAATACCAAATATATAACATCTAAGGATGTTGTATCCCTTTGTTGCGTCCCAACTGCATGCCGAACCACTAATTTGACCTAACTAGGATGCACATACATCTAATACCACATTAGAACTTTTCTTGATTTGATGTACCCTTAATATTATCACTCCTCAAATTGATTCCACATCATGTATGATATTGTTACGTCTGTAGGCAGAACTTTTTGAAGCTCGTTTCCCGCTGAGTGGCTGTCGAGCTCGCGCTAAACCAACAACAGGATGCTAGCGCCCCAGGAATGCTATAGTTTGATGAGACAATGAGCAGGTGGTGTCCGCCGGTCAGCACCCGTAGTCGTCTGTGTAAACATGTCTGATTGAGTGATAAAAAAAACGGTATCACGTGCAACAGTTTCTCATGCACATTGCATATCCCTTAGCGTTTGACGATAATTCCTTCTGGTTATTTCTTCGATCATGACTTATTCACGGCTTCCGTCGGAAAACCTGGGTGGCATGTTCACGACGAAAGCAATAAGTCTTGAAAGTATTTAGGCTAGGATGATGGAACTTGGATTCGACTGGAAACGTCAACGGCCAAATTCTAACATGCAGGGACGCATTTCCAAATAAATTGTTTATTCACCAAAGTATTTAGAACGGATTTTTTTTACACAAATATTTTTCGTTGGATTTCTTCCATGGGAAATCATATGATGGAAAGAATCTCATCTGGGAGCTACTCTCAAATCATTTGGCACCGAAATGTATCGTTACGAATAGCTTCGTTCAGAAAAGGTTTGATCGGAAAGTGTTATGGACGAAAAATGTACGATGAAATTTAGTTATCTCATGGCAGCTGCTTCGTGCCGCCACTCGTTCCCTTCGGGTCCAGCGGGTTATTTATTTCACCTAGGTGGGTGGTTCTCCGAAGAAAAATTGGTTTGCTGAGACGAGGCTTCTAACAAGGATCGCAGTCTCCGTCCCATACGTTCTCGCCGCAAACATTCGGTGCAAAGTGAATTCTGGCAGAAATCGATTTCAGACAGGAAGCATTCCAGATGATAGACGATTCAATTGTATGGATTTCCAATAAAAAAGAAATAATGTATTAAAATGCAGAATAAAGCGATTCTATCTAAATTTTATGCTTAATACTTTTCCAGTCAATTATTTCTCAACAGCAACGTTTTTTGCCATAGAATATCATGTTTAATAGTCTTTCTGGCTACCTACATGTTTCGATTGACAGCGTTCCTTCATAAACAATTCTGCGCGAAATCCGTTTCCTACGGAAATTAATCCGTATATTTTTTTCCGCCGGTAACACTTTCTGGCTAAAATAATTTCGGCGTAAAAACCTTGCCCTTAAAACCTGTACATGCAGGTTCATTTGGCTTCTTTACTGCTCGCTTACCGCAATGCTAAAATTTACATACCGCGTGATCTCCTGTAAAACCGATCTCCTCGCCTTTTCGTGTCGTCGTCAACCTCGTAACGTAGACTTTGTTTAGTTACATCTTTGTTGTAGACCTTCTCTGTAACCTTATTGTTATAGACCTTCTTGACAACTTCATAGAAAAGAACTTCCGTCAACCTTGCTGCTCTCGATCTTCAACGTCAAACTCACGTGATAGACCTTCTCGTCGATAAGTATCGTTTATCTTCTCGTCAACACGCTGTGCAGCACTTCTCGACGACACGTAGAATGGATATCCTAGACGACTCACACGTGTCAACACGACACGAGCGGGTTTACTTCAGGACTACAGGACCATCTGACAAGAGTCCGCCTTCTACGAGGCTGACTAAAACGCCACGGACCCTCGATCCGGTTCATCAAAATTACCATCCTGTTATGTAATCCAAAAACGTGTAACCGATATAGCTATAGAAGTAATTATCTTGTTTGATACGTGTTGTAAGTTATAGGAAATGTTTGTGCTACAAGTGATTGTGATCACTTGGTGTCGCAATTTTTTTTTCATGTGGTAATCTGACAGTTAGACATTATTATTTTGAGCCCCGTGGACGTTGCCTCGCCCCTCGCTTCGCGGTAATCCATGTTCAGCCTGTCAGTTTCTTAAAATTATGCATGTGGTGAATGTACAATTTCCGTTTCTAAAACACCATCCTCCCAGACACTTGATCCAGGAAAACTGCAGTGTATTGTGCAGTTTTTTTGTTTGGTTTGATCCGTACCTGAGGACGACCCTGTAGGCGCAAAGTTGTGCAACATATGAAACAGCCGCCATCCTCGTCCTCCACTCAGCTTATAGTTTACTCTGATTGATGAACTATGAAGCTGATAGCTACTAAAAAATGCGGATAACACAGTTTGTCTTAATAAATTAAGAACACATTCCCTCTGACACCAGCAAATAATCAGACGTTTGCCCTGCCCAGTGGCATTTGACCTGCCCCCCTACAACAAACTGGATCTCCTTGCCAAGTCCCGTAAATACCTCGGAACGCAGAGAGCAGCCCTGCCTGGCATTACCTCATTTAGCTGATTGAAAGGATTGCTTAGGAGCCTAGCCGGCAGTGTGTTCGGATTACTTTAGACGGTGTTTGGGGAAGACGCGCGAAAATAACATTGCCGCTAAAATTCTCCCACATCAACAGATAGCGTCATAAGGGTTCCATTCTTTCCTACATTAACTGAGGAGCACGACATGATAGAAGGACGAGATCATGTCGTACTTATGTAACAAAACAGTAGGGGGCGTATTTCGGACAGGGACTAATCTTCACGAAAGTAGATGCCTCAACAGATGCTGCATTCCATGACGGTAATTCCTATCATAAAATGTACATGAGGAAGTGTCATATGACCTAAATTAACTGAAAATATCGTCGAGAAAAAATTCTGGAATGACACAATCAAGCCGAGGCAAAATAACGTGCCATGGCATACAAATATTGAAAAGGTGATCAAATATTCCCGCATTGACAGTATATTCCAGAATAAGGGACTGCAAACTAAACCAACCATCACCATACAGTGATGGTTCTTAAACATCAGTGTATCTGATGTTCAAGATATTACAAATCATCAAAAACGGCACAATGAACAGAGAGGCGAAAACCAACAGTACAAGAACGAGACACAACCACGTATTATCTGGGTGGTGGTCACCAAATCAAGCACTATTAAAAATTCTCATGTATGAACTTACAAAAAATACTAACAAGGTAGTATCATCCACGGTGCCCATCATCTGATTCGCAAGAATCGACAACGTATTGGAAGTGTAAAAAGTGAAAAGAAGCGTGAAAAGAACACTAACTTAAAGGATACCTGAGACAGCATCCACCACTAGGTACCATAGATCAATAATGTGGTTCGATAAAAACTATTCAACCCAATGTGACAACGATTCAAGCAACACCCACAGAACGAAGTTTGTTTAGAAGGCCAACAAGATTTAATCGATCAAGTGCAGATCTTAAACTTATCGTGACCATCAAATATTCCCCTCTTCTCTTCAGAGCGGCCTTGATGATGTGAGACACGTTGCGAAGGACTCCACACCCACCAAGACCCTTAACAACGCACATTGCTTTGATGGCATAACTTAGTGTTTGTTTTCGGGCAATGCGGGTTGATACTTCAATTATGAACATCGGCATATTGAACAACACAGAGAAACGCTGGACATAAGGCAAAAATTTACTATGATTTTTAAAATGAATACCTAAACCATAAAGAACCAGGATTTCATATACTCTAGGTAACAAGGAGTAAAATGGATACGGAGTCTAATTGCCACATGTGTTAAAAATGGTCACTCCATTTGTAAAACAGCCGGTAAAATAGTAAACTTTCAGAGGCTCAAATGACTCTTCTCATTTAGTCAATCCGAATCCAGTTCAGTCAGGAGAAAGATTTACCTCTTTAGCATGAGCTATTCTGTATAGGAACAGCCTTCTCTCAAGAATTGCACTACCAGATCGTGTAACCAGAACTCAAGTTTCCCTGCTAAACATAACTAAATAACTGACCAAGAGCGCTGATGACTTAGCGAGAGCTGGTCTGTTCGTCGCTAATTTTAGTAACATTAAAGGTATATTGAGTTATAGGTATGTATCTTTATATCATTCATTTCAATTTGGGTTGGTCTCCGAGTCGGTTGGTTTAATTTTGTTTCACTGCATCTGTGGAAAAACAATAAAAATAGCGAAATTCAGATTATATTTTCCTTAGCTCTCCAATCTGTCTGACCAAGGAGAGTATAAAGTCCTTTCTGCTCTATTTTTGTAGGGTAATTATTTTTGGCCAAACATATCCAATGACCTGATTGAAGCTGTGAATGTGTAAATGATTTCGTTATTACGATCAAAAAGAAACTCAACTTTTTCAAAAAATTGAGACGTACGAGAAACCGACTCCAATTATCCAATATTCATTATACTTCAGTAACATCAGTTCCAACGCAACAGTTGAGTCAGTACTGAAGGAAAATAGGAGGTGAGTTGCTAGTTAGCACCCTTCCAATGCATAAGGTAATTCCTACGTTTTATTACAGAGGGTAATTATTGATTCACTCCACTATTTTTCTGTCATTTTTATACGTTTTAAATTGACTGCCAAATTAATCACTGAAAAATATTATACGAATATCAAATGACCACAGAATTTCGATCGAGCGCAATTTATACGACATTTTAGTGAGACCAATCAAACGAATGACAGAAGGCTGAATCTCAAAGTAGCTGATTGATTTCTCATGAGTGAAACAATTATGAAGACATACAGAAGATCAATCATGTTTTGTTAACATAAGTTCATGTTTCGTTTGATAGCTGCTATTCTAAAGACATTGCAAAATACTTAGTCAAGGCAGACAACCAGGAATTATTTGCAACCGTTTTTTTCAACACATACTATTTTTTAAACTAATTCCCAAGGTTAGATGACTCATTATTAGGTTAGAATTGCCATGCTGCCTGTGAGCCTCCCCCGTGGGCAGGCTGCCAACGCTTCGTCAGGGCAGCCAAAGCCGCTATTTATCAGAGTCGTCCCGTCGATTTTTGCGGTTATTTATTACAGGAACTGAAGGCATTATCGGCCCCAGCAGCGAGCGAAGAGATTGCTTTCAGTGTCGGCCAGTGGTCTGATGCTCGTTATGGGGGAGAGAAATTGAAGAGTTTCTTCGAAATTAAGTTTAATTAATACCAACTGTAAGTAGGAATCGTGGGTTGAATGTGGTTAGTTCGGGACACAACAGTAGGAGAGCTACAGTTTTGTAGGAAGGTAAAATAAAAAAGGACTGAGACTGAGACACTGAGACTCAGTACACTGGATACCTCGTCAAGTGAGTGGATTTATGAGAAGCGGAAACGGCGAATGATGAAACCCACAGAGATAGGGAATTCCTTACCACGTAACTATGAGGGACAATGGGTAAAACATTAATTTACATGTAACAGGTATTAGGGCAAATGAACAACGATTTGTGCCACCGGGGTTTCAACCCTCATTCCCACCCCACTTACCAAGTCCACCGTAGCGAGTCCGCCGTTCAATGAAACAAAATGCATTTTACGGGGTTTCAGGTCAATTCCCTGAAATCATGGCATGAAACATATGCTTGAAGTTTATAACATTTCACTGTAAGTGATGTTAATATATATAGATATATATACAT
>SDVV010025339.1:0-12438 GCA_016164225.1 Gammarus roeselii | reverse complement strand
AACATAGCAACAAAATGTGTTGCTGTGAACACGGACCTGAACTAAAGCCAAAGTAAAGGAGTAGGTATGTCTCAACAATTACCGAACAAAGCACATCCTCCACCCTAAACAATCCTAGAAGCCGCTCTGGTAACCGCTACCTGCCGTGCGGCCAACTAAAGTTCATTATTACCGGGTCTTGTGAATGGCCAATACAGAGATGGACCTCTGATAGCACCAATGCCCTTCTCTGTAAGGGATGGGCCTCTGATAGCACCAATGCCCTTCTCTGTAAGGCTGGGACAATAAAACCTAGCGGGACAGGCCGCCATTGTCCTCAAATACATGCAAAATCAGGAATAAATAGAGATGTTGAATAACATATGAAGAGTGATGTACGCAACTGTGTGTGTTTGTTTGTGTGTGAGGTGAAAGGGCAATAAACTGTGTGACCCTGAGGAGGAGTGTAACCAAGGTATCCAGATATAGCGCGATTGATTTTTATGTGGTGCTGTATTTTGGGTGTAAGATCGTGTTTCATTAATATCAATACTGTAAACATTACATCACGGAGCAGTAAAAAAAAATCTATTGACATGATGGAATTTCAAGTGATCTTATGTATCTATGTGTACGAATCAAAGAGAAATAAAATATACAGTGATGATACAATTTGTAACCCTCCTAATTTTGCAGCATGATCTACACCCAATTTCTTCAAGCGATTTTACTTTCGTTGATTAATTAAATATAAATCAATTAAACTTCTGTATTTGTTTCTAACCATTTGGTAGAGAAGGCATGATGAACGTCTCTCAATTATCAATAAATGAGAAACTTCTCTGTCACTGCTAACGACGCCCATAAAATATTTCTATCACTACTCTCGCTAACTGTACCGCTTCCTAATACAGGACATCAAACAAATGGGAAAGCATCGAAAAGAAAACTTTCCATCCAGCGCAGAAAAGGACTGGGATCAATTTTCTTTCAGAATTAAGTGCATGGATTGAAAAGTTTGCTGGGAAGACTCTGGTAAATCGGTACTTCATTCCAGGACAAAGTTAGCTAAATTTTTAAAGACGAAGTCTGCTAACTTTTTGAGGACACAGTCAGCTGAATTGTTAAGCACAGTCGGCTTATCTTTAAAGGGGACTGTCGGATAAATTACAACACAGGGATGCCCTTTGGTCGGATTTCATTGGCTTAAATGGGGTTAGGTGATGTTAGGCCCGAGAAAAAACGGGCCGCCGACTATTCTTAGCAGAAGAAGACAGTCATTTAATCCGAGTGCTTGTGCCATCACACTTAAAATAACAGCGTCTGCTTCGATCATTCATGACCAATCAGTCTATTGCCCAATATAGAGTGAGGTAACCGGGGCTATATAAATCACGTTCAAATTCCAAAGGCATACAAGTAAACCACGATCAATTATTAAAGGTACAGTGCGACAATCACGACCCTTTAGCAAAGGCATAGTAAGTAAATTACGATCACTCAACAAATGCAGAGTGAACAAAAAAAATAATGTTTATCGCCTCCCTTCTTTTAATCTTTATCCAAATAAAGGGCATGTCAAGCACGGAAAAAACACGGCGGTGCATTGGTTTCAATTTCTTACGTTATTCAAGCATTATTTTTGGATTTCTGAATAATTGATACGCATCAGATACTGTTCAGGACAGAAACTAATAAGTCACGATTTTTTTCCATTTGCAATTCCATGGAAAAAGTATTTGAATAACCAATGCGTTATTTTTACCCATAGCGTTATTTTCCCACAGGGTATAACAGTCTTTATCCAAGACTTCGTACTGTTCGACGTGCGCCCCTTCTACAGCACGCTGCTACTACTACTGAGGGCCAACAGAAAGAGGTACAGTAGCCCCTTCTACAGCACGCTGCTACTACTACTGAGGGCCAACAGAAAGAGGTACAGTACGCCCCTTCTACTGCCTGCTGCCAATACTACTGAGGGCCAACAGAAAGAGGTTCAGTACGCCCCTTCTACAGCACGCTGCCAATACTACTGAGGGCAAACAGAAAGAGGTTCAGTACGCCCCTTCTACAGCACGCTGCCAATACTACTGAGGGCCAACAGAAAGAGGTACAGTACGCCCCTTCTACAGCACGCTGCCAATACTACTGAGGGCCAACAGAAAGAGGTTCAGTACGCCCCTTCTACAGCACGCTGCCAATACTACTGAGGGCCAACAGAAAGAGGTACAGTACGCCCCTTCTACAGCACGCTGCCAATACTACTGAGGACCAGCAGAAAGAGGTACAGTCTGTCCTTCCTGGGTTCCATCAAACGTCGCTCATATCCTTCAACAGCGTTTCAAAAGCAAGAGTAGGAGTGGGCGGCTACCAAGCTAATTGAGCCCTACCTCCTCCTTGATGAATTCACCCCCGTCTAGAGGTGAAGGAATCAAGGGGAGGAGAAGAAGATGCCTTCCTATGATGAATTGGAACAAGCCTGTGCCCTAAAACGTTGGTGAGCAGCCATCCTGGCCGACGCTGATGCATGAGGGTTTGCTGAGCCATGGCGTGATGCATTGATCCTCAGGAATCTTGACGGCTAGTTAATAGCAGACACGGCGGCCTCACTCCAACCTCCTAGTATCCTATCTCCTCCTCCTACGCCTTACCTGGAGAAGGGGGCCAGTGATCGGGATACGCGGGTCGAGGATAGAAACTGGGGACGAGGTAACACATGTATTCTTAGGGGTGGCCTACTTGATAAAGTTAGAAACCTGAAATCCTTCCGACCGTCGATCGCTTAGTCTGTCATATTTTCATCATTAAATATACGTGTGATGATTTCATTAGATAAACGTGAGAATTTTTGGCAACTTCGAGACAATTATATATATCCTCAGAGAGGATAACAAAAATTTACTTTTGCATATAACTGTACCTGAAGTGGTGGGTTGCGTACTAGCAAAATGAGACTCCGAGGGAGAACCACGTCAAAGAGTCAAGTCATACGATTATTCCATGGTACGATCCACAATGGGGCATGAAGAGATTATTCTCGTTCACCTCCCACACTTCCCAATCTCGTCCACCTCCCACATTTACCAATCTAGTCCACCTCCCACACTTCCCAATCTCGCCCACCACCCACACTTACCAATCTCGTTCACCTCCCACACTTACTAATCTCGTTCACCTCCCACATTTACCAATCTAGTCCACCTCCCACACTTCCCAATCTCGTCCACCTCCCACACTTACCAATCTAGTCTACCTCCCGCACTTCCCAATCTCGTCCACCTCCCACACTTACCAATCTCGTTCACCTCCCACACTAACCAATCCAGTCCACCTCCCACACTTACCAATATCGTCCACCTCCCCCACTCACCAATCTCGTCCACCTCCCACACTTCCCAATGCATGATCTATTTCAACACTCAAATAATATTAAATGAGTTGACTTAACAGTACTTGTTCTCTAACACCAGCATTAGAGTACTTGTTTTAAAGCGAGAGATGATTCCGAATGATCTTATTATTCTTTCCACTACAAGTCACAAAATTCTGGCCACTGTACAGCTTAGAAGACTAAAATATCGCAGCACATCGGCCTAGTCTGGTTTAATGAGCTCTAGGAGGAATAGAAACCAAAAGTCGACTTAATAGTCATATTTGAGGAGAGACATAGTAAAAAGGTAACATGATTCAATGTTATTAGTTGTGGTCAATTTACGTTGTGGAATGATAATTAAAACCATATCGAAAATGAATGTTTTTTTAACTTTGAAAAAAACAAGTAATTTTAATCAAATTTGATCAGCGGTGATCAACAACGAGCAAAGCACATCACTCCCTCGATGGTATTCCTACCACAATCTGATGTAGTAGTTAACCCACTTAGCATCTCAGTCGTTCAATAATTGATGAATGATTCTTAGGGCATTGCAACCATCATACGTACGTATCAAATATGCTCTTTCGTATTTTAGCAATATACTTAATGATTCAACAATATGCAAGTATACGTGAATAATATGCAAGTATACTTGAATAATATGCAAGTATACGTGAATAATATGCAAGTATACTTGAATAATATGCAAGTACACTTGAATACTATGCAACTATACTCGAATAATACGCAAGTATACTTCAATAATATGCAAGCATACTTGATATTGGCTTACGAAACTTTACCAGAATACTTAATTTTATCGTGACACAATCGAGTGCACGCGAGAAAAGCTCTTGCACATTTTTAGTGTCTAACTTGTTTGGAAAAGCTTGTTCATAGACACTCGTTTCAAATGACTGATCCGGCAATTAGTCCTTGGGCACACCTAATTCAAAGAGGGAAACAGCGACATAACTCACCAGCTGACGGTGTCGCAGCGAGCAGGGTGACAGTCCACAGCAGGAGGCAGATGACCGTCTTCGGAAGCCCACAACTGTTGGACCACATCGTCGAGGATGTCTCTGACCAGTTATTCCTACCGGAGAGCTTCTTTCTTCTTAATACAACATCTGAGACCGTAGTGGATTTTGTCTGCGCCTTGGAAGCACAATGGTTTTTGTTTTGAAGTGAGGTGGAGGGTGGCAGGTAAACACTAGAAGATATACTCGAAATTGAAGAGAAATAATCTAAACTTGAAAGAGATGGAATCCGATGATGGTGGTGGAAAGTATGAAAAGAAAGTTTGAGTAATGATCGAATACGAGATAAAGAATGTTTGCATGGAACCCAGAAAGTTCCCACAATGTGTTCAAATGGTAACAAACTTGAGGGAATGACTCTTTCAGCATGATGTTGAAGGTCGTCGTTCATACAAGGAATCCTCTTAAGGGACGGTGACTCTAATTCATCTGCACCCGTGATCGATTCTGTGGTTTCGTCATTGCCCAGCCGAATCTGAGTTCCGGGCAATCGATCTTGTACAGAAACACCCAATTCTACTGTTTGCATCATTTTTGTGGTAGTTTCAATGCATTCTACTTTAGATTTGATTAGATTTGGGGTGAGATGAATAAAGGAGCCAGCGTGGGTGAGGAGAGGAGAAGGTTCATCACCGGCCCAGTGACGCGAAGCACATTTCAAGGGTGGTGGCCAATCGGAGGGTGGCTTCCGCATCGCCTCCACAGTCGATGCTTCTGGTTGGTTGATCCTCATCATGAACTTAGGCCTTCAACACTGGAAAGAAGGAAACACTTGACATTAGTTATAGGAATATATGCACACGTGGAAACCTTTTTGTTCAAAGTAAACCGTGCTTCTTCTACCCTTGTATCAGAAGTTTAATTCACAGTTTACTGGGACCAGATCTTTGCACAATATTCTTTTCGAAACGTATAGCACTGTTATTTTTACTCCCAAATGGATCTTTTGGTCGTACATACGCTTACATACTTAAGTGGATCAAAACTTGTTTATACTCGTAGATGCCTTCGTTGGTAAAGTTGTGGTCAATTTCTGAGATGGTGTTTTAGTTCTAAAAGACAATCATTCGTCACTTAGATATGACTACGTTGACTATACTCACCTTGTTGCTTAATTCCCCTACAGTAGTACACTGTGCACATATATATTAATACCAATGTACTACCAGTGTTTATCTTCAGGGGAGTTGTATTTATTGGTATTATCATCCAATTTCACAGGATCAAGCGACAGAAATCACAGACGCCGCTGCGCTTGTCACTGCCATCCAACTTCATCTTTCTTCGACAATTGAGAGCGCCTCGTGAGCTAAATTCTGCGAGAACACAAGGAAGCCTTTGGTTCACAAATCTACTTGAATGAACAACTCATCATAAATACCGTTAGTATCAACTTTATTATTCCACTACACTTAAAAAAGAAATTAGTCTAGCTTGTTCTTCGCAGAACGGCATCTGCGCAGTAGCCGTGCGCACAACAATTTGGTTGCCAACTTCTTATTAACTCTTACCTTACCAACCTATATGGCATATAAAATGTTGCGCACGTCTAACGCTAGTACATGATAAAATATACGGGATAGTTCTAGGGAATACTTTAAACAAAACATTCACGTGACATAACTTTTTTTAATTAGTTGAGCATACCTTCCCAATCTTTTCCCTCAAAAATTTATAGTTCACTGATACCACATCCTAAGTCAATTTGCTGAAATGCAGAAGGTCCGCCACGCTTCTCGCAATGTATACGTGCGGTTCCCACAGCGCGCTGATGCTGGTAGGCCTACTCACTACTAATCAGCGCCTGGACCACCTGCTCCCGTCCGTGAGAATTCAGGCCAGGAAATGAAGGCTTAGGAATGAGGGGCTCTTTTTATCTGATGTGGATAACACGCATGAGTTCTCACTCAGGCCTGGGAATTGCTGTGTAACTGACCGTTTGTTCTAACTTAAGGCTTTGGCTTCATAAATGAGAATCTTCGATTATGCTCATGAGGTTTCTATATGGCTACAACTGTCAAGAAAATAAAGGGAAATTTTTTGAAATCGCCCAGGATAACCTTCACGGACACGTTATTAAGGCCACTGTAGATTTTCTTCTAGTGATTATATATTCGGCCAAAATTTAAGCAAGAATCGGCAAGGATCCCTTCTAATTATTTTTTCGGTATGGGCTCTAGTGTCAAAATAGTTCAGTAAATTGAACAGGTTTACACACAGCCTAGGTCACAGAAAAACTTTGTTTGAGGCCACAAAACCAAAGTGAATTGAGCAACACTCCAACCCAAATCAATATTGCATCCACCGGCTGCCCCTTTCTTGTCCCTTCAATTTATTTAGGCCCAATTCGCGTTCGTTTTCCGCTGTCGTGTTTCACAGGCCTTGTCATCAATTTCGAATTTCCAATGCAACTGCCGGAGAAAACATTTGGCACGGCCGCGCGTGGCAAAATAACTTTTTTTTTTGTTGGGTTCAGGTCAGGACACGCATTTGAAGGTATATCAATGTGGGAGATGTAAGTCATTCAATGTGGAAACAGTATGACATTCAATATGGAAACAGTATGACATTCAATATGGAAACAGTATGACATTCAATGTAGAAACAGTATGTCATTCAATGTAGAAACAGTATGTCATTCAATGTGGAAACAGTATGACATTCAATGTGGAAACAGTATGACATTCAATATGGAAACAGTATGACATTCAATGTAGAAACAGTATGTCATTCAATGTGGAAACAGTATGACATTCAATGTGGAAACAGTATGTCATTCAATGGGAGAAATGTAAGTCATTCAATGTGGAAACAGTATGTCATTCAATGTGGAAACAGTATGACATTCAATGTGGAAACAGTAAGACATTCAATGTAGAAACAGTATGTCATTCAATGTGGAAACAGTATGACATTCAATGTGGAAGCAGTATGACATTCAATGTGGAAACAGTATGACATTCAATGTGGAAACAGTATGACATTCAATGTGGAAACAGTATGGCGTTCAAATAAAAGCTGCACAACAATAATGGTAATGGTTTTATATTGAGTAATAATATCAATTATAACATTTATTTTATAAAAAAAATGTATACAAATAATTACAATAAATCTCGTTTAGTTAATGGAACAAAAAATCGTTCTCGTATAACACCGGAAAAGTTTGATAATTTGAAAGTTCATCCTTTACACCAACATTAGTCGACAAAGAGCAAGGCAACGCTCGGGCGAAAAAGTACCTATGCAGCAACCTCACCGTGATTTGACCTCGCAACTGTCCATGGACGGATAATTAAGCGACAGTTAAAGCCAACTTCCTACATTTAGCAGCCCGCGGGTCCATTATTAGTGTCTACTACACCATTATCCCTTTCTCCGTAGTAGTGTCTACTACACCATTATCCCTTTTTCCGCGAGTCCTATACAGTAGAAGAGATACTGAATGATACCCTCAGTCAAGTGTTGACTACTGTCAGCGATATCAGACTTAGTAACGGCACATTGAATGTGCTTCCAATAGGCACAGCAGCGAACACGAATAGACCAGAATGCAATTGACTGGCGTGATTTCACTCAACCTTGAGACCAAACGTGGAAGGCGCTCTTTCAACTGCCGAGTTACTCATCTTACAGCTCCGTGTACTCGGTGAGTGAGAGAACACCGAGGATCAATCATTCCCCAATACAATACGAGGAGGAGTTGTCTTAGGATTAAACTGCATATGGGCATCGCTGCTCTACTGTTGAGAATGTATTGCAAACAATGCTTTGCAGGGCCAACTGACGTGGAAATGTATTAATCATTCAATACATGGTTGCATTGTTGAGTGTTTGTGTTCACACAAACTTTTTTTAATGAAGCTGAGTTTAAACTTCAAGCCTGCGTTTATTCAGTGCAATTACGCATCGCACTGCCTTACGCTCTTTTGTTTCCAAACATGGAGACCCCAATCCTGAATACTGATTCCATTACCCTGACAGCTGATCGTTAATACTGATTCCATTACCCTGACGGCTGAACGTTAATAGTGATTCCATTACCTGAGAGCTGATCGTCAGTACTGGTTTCATTACCCTAACAGCTGATCGTTTAATTTGTGTCAACCTAAAATCAGTTTCCTCTTAAACTCTATAAAAATAGAATGCAAGCCATGACCTCGAACAATATTATGTCGGAAGAATTACGATAGAACACTTGGCATCGTCCTCCACAGCAGACGATCATGTCTCGTAGTAACGTCTGTTACCTGTAAATATACTGTTTGATTGATAAACAAAATGTTTCAGGAGAATTAGGATGTAGGTTTTAATTCTATGAAATTCAATGCGTATTTAATTTGGGTATTACAAATACAATTTCCTCATCTGTATTTTGCTAGGAATTTTAATTACAATTTCGTTATACATTCTGAAACGACATTTTCATAAAACTCATCCCGAAACAGCTAAAATACATCAAGCGGTTATCCAGCCGTGTTTGGTGCACAAACCTCGCTCCTACATTAGTTCCTATCTACAGTAGTTCCAATCTACAGTAGTTCCTATCTACAGTAGTTCCTATCTACAGTAGTTCCCATCTACAGTAGTTCCCATTTACAGTAGTTCCTATCTACAGTAGTTCCTATCTAGAGTAGTTCCCATCTACAGTAGTTCCCATCTACAGTAGTTCCCATCTACAGTAGTTCCCATCTACAGTAGATATCACTTCAGTGTTCGCCAGTAGCCAAGATGGCTGCCGTGGAACCCACTCCTGCCCACGATCAGCCCCGGAGTTTATGAGGCAATCGGAGCAGTTGAAACGGAATGAAGCATTTCACGGTTACTCATTTCCACCAGGCAAAAGTTGTCACCTGAATTTGTTATTTTTTATTTCAAAACTTAGATTGTTACAGTGCATTTTTGATGCGCAGTTGCCAGCAAAAGTTCGCTGCTCATGAAAATCCTGAAAAATGTTGTGAATATAAAGTGTAAAAAGTCCAATATTTCTCACCTAGTTAAATTACGGTGTATAAATATGAATTATAAATAGTATTAAGGGAATAAAATCGAATTCAAAATAATTAACTAAATAAAGATGGAAAAGTATAGCGGGAATAAATAGTATTTGATACATAAATTCAACGCAATGCGCTAAAGACTGTTCAACTTGAATTTTGTCATGCATGATGCGGAAAAAGCCGAGTGATGATTGTCTTATATGATGCGGAAAAAGCTAAGTGATGATGGTCGTACATGATTCGGAAGGAGTTGAGTGATGATTGTCATACACGATTCGGAAGTAGTTATATGATGATTGTCATACATGATCTGGAAGAAGTTAAGCGATGATTGTCATACATGATCCGGGAGTAGTCAAGTTATAATTTTCATACATGATTCGGAAGGAGTTAAGTGCTGATTGCCAAACGTGATTCGGAAGGGTTTCGGACGCTGGAGAGAATGCCCGTCCGCTCGTCAGTCGGACCGTCCGTCCGTTGGACCGTTCGAATGAAATCGGGGCTTCTCCTACAATTCGCGAGTTTTGAAAGCAGGCCGTACATGATTTGGAAGCTCTTGCGGGTAGTTCAGTATCATGAAAAATCATTTTCGAAATGCTAAACTTGAAAGTTTACAAATTATAAATTTCCTACATTTTTTTTAAATCGGGTCTTTTCACAGAGTTTTGAAGTTTTTACAACGCACCACCCATCATTGGAAAGGTATCGTGGAGTACCACAAATTTATGGGATGCATTTATTTGATTCAGATATTGAGAGTGGTTGGGAGGTGATTTTTTTGATAAATGCAAAAGTTCTGGATAAGTTCTACTTCTGTTTGAGGCACGAAGTCTTCATGACATGCCATACATCATTTTAAAGTTCCTGCAGAGTATTACACTACTTTGACAATTCTGTTCGAATTTCAATTGAAAAGTATAAATGAAAAGCGAACAATTAGGTACAATGACTGCGCGCTGTTTTGATTGTCCCTCCTTCTAAGCTTTTAAAGCCACATTTCATTAGATTACGATAGTACAATGGAAACCTATGTTCTAAAATCGAGTAAATACGTTTAGAAAGCAATTTTTCATCAATCTCACAAATGATGAGTCATCTTTTCTCCTACAGAAATAAAGTAATCGTGTCATGCTATTTATTCAAAACCTGATCATTTTAAAATCGAGTTTAAAAGTTTATTTTTTAAAAGAGTAAATCCAACAGTTCTGAACAGGCCGCGGCACGCACAACATCATTGGAAAGATATTGGGAAACCATTTCCAAATACACATATTTTCGTCCTAACGGTATGTGCGAACAATATCCCGCATGTCGGAAAAGAAGTTTCCGGAACTTAAACTTGAACCCCGCGAATCCTAATTAAGCGTTGTCAACAAATAATGTTTATTTGTACGAGTGGCGGACGTTGCTGAGAGACATGATCGTTCCGTTGTGGCAGACGATGTCTACTAACAGACGAAGCTGGGAGACATGATCGTTCCGCTGTGGCAGACGATGTCTAGTAACAGACGATGCTGGGAAACAAGATCGTTCCGCTGTGGCAGACGATGTCTACTAGCAGACGATGCTAGGAGACATGATCGTTCCGCTGTGGCAGACGATGTCTACTAACAGACGAAGCTGGGAGACATGATCGTTCCGCTGTGGCAGACGATGTCTACTAACAGACGAAGCTGGGAGACATGATCGTTCCGCTGTGGCAGACGATGTCTAGTAACAGGCGATGCTGGGAGCCATGATCGTTCCGATGTGGCAGACGATGTCTAGTAACAGGCGATGCTGGGAGCCATGATCGTTCCGCTGTGGCAGACGATGTCTAGTAACAGACGATGCTGGGAAACAAGATCGTTCCGCTGTGGCAGACGATGTCTAGTAACAGACGATGCTGGGAGACATGATCGTTCCGCTGTGGCGGACGATGTCAAGTTTTTATTACTATCCAAATTCAGTACAAAAATCATGTCATCAGTTGCTGCATCAAGCGGTTTATCAACGTCTTTATGTATTCTATTTTTAAAATATATTTTGGGTTATTGTGCATTGAAATACTTATATTTGTCACATATTATTTTGTTTTCCAAATATATTTGCCCATGGGTATTTTATTTCGGTATTTTTGCGAGTATTTTTGCTCATTTCAGGGCAAGAGATTGTGAGGACGTTGCTACCGTAGTAACGAATAACCAGCCAGCGGACCAGGCGTTACAGGTATCGTTTGTTCACAAGCGTAATGGACTCTGATGTTTCAGAGTTGGCAAACAAAACGTCAACAAGTTGTGCTTTGTCGCCCGACATTGCATCCCGTGCCAAAAGGGTGCATCCCGTGCCAAAAGGGTGCATCCCGTGCCAAAAGGGTGCATCCCGTGCCAAAAGGGTGCATGTCATGATAACATAAAAATTGTAGGAGGAAAGTTGTAATTTAAATTTGTTGAAAAAAAAAATTATAGAACGTTCAAAATTCGAATTTTGAAAGTAAAAATATTGCACATGATTGTACTGACTGCTCTACAAGAGCGTTCAAATGATGCATTTGCTTGTCATGATTACTCCATACCTTTAGAAATCTTAGCGAGTTTGATGTTATGATATGATTGGAAAATATTTTAAATTAGGATACCAAAAAAGTGTCCGTCCGTCCGTTTGTCCGACGGACGGACGGTCACATTTTTGGAATCCGGATTTCAAATCTTTCGAATGACATCATAACACTCATCATTCCGCTGAGATACTGCTGTGGAGTGTAGAAGAGTACGGTATGTCTCTCCGCTGGGGCTGGGATACATAATTTAACGGCCTTCAATATCACGATGGGGAGCGTAAACTTTGATCGTTATGACTTTGTAAAATGAACACACCTTGGTTGCTAGTAAACTTTGATCGTTATGACTTTGTAAAATGAACACACCTTGGTTGCTAGTAAACTTTGATCGTTATGACTTCGTAAAATGAACACACCTTGGTTGCTAGTAAACTTTGATCGTTATGACTTTGTAAAATGAACACACCTTGGTTGCTAGTAAACTTTGATCGTTATGACTTCGTA
>SDVV010025338.1:0-12438 GCA_016164225.1 Gammarus roeselii | reverse complement strand
AGCCAAATCTAATTTCCTTCACAAATAATATACCTTCATAAATAACATAAATCCTAAATCCTTCACAAAATAACATACATAGAGTCACTAATATATACCTACAGTATCAGAGAAGTACAGCCGTTCTCGCACAGTCGTTCTCGCACACCATATATCCAGGGCCGTTTTGCACACCATATATCCAGGGCCGTCTCGCACACATATTCTGGCTGGGCCGTCTTGCACACATATACTGGCTGGGCCGTTTCGGACACATATACTGGCTGGGCCGTTTCGGACACATATACTCTACTGACATCCATCCTGCCAAAAACACGAGCAAAGAATATGATCAGGAATTAATCGTCACGGAGTCCCTGCTGGCTTATGAGCAGCTTCTCGCTCATGGAGGGCCGGTGATGAGGGTTCTTTATAGAGGTTCCTATGACTGATTTTTGGACCGTTGCTGTTGGTTGCGTGTTCTTTGAAAGAGCTCCTCTGGCTCATTTAAACACCGTTGCTGTTGGTTATGTGTTCTTTTAAGGAGCTACTTCTGGCTCGATCAGGCCCTGTTGCGGTTGGTTACGTGTTCTTTTAAAGAGCTATTTCTGGCCCGATCAAGCACAGTTGCGTCTGGTTGGGTATTTTAAGGAGGTATTTCTGGCCCGATCAAGCACCGTTGCGGCTGGTTGTATTCTTTTAAAGAGTTACGTCTGCTCGATCAAGCACCGCTGCGATTGGTTACGTGTTCTTTTAAAGAGCTACATCTGGCTCGATCAAGTACCCATTGCGGTTGGTTACGTGTTCTTTTAAAGATCTACATCTGGCTCGATTAAGCACCCTTGCGGTTGGTTGTGTGTTCTTTTAACGAGCTACATCTGGCTCGATCAAGCACCGTTGCAGCTGGTTGTGTGTTCTTTTGAGGAGCTACGTCTTGCTCGATCAAGTACCGTTGCAATTGGTTACGTGTTCTTTTAAAGAGAAACGTCTGGCTCGATCAAGCACCGTTGCGTTTGGTTACGTGTTCTTTTAATGATGTACATCTGACTCGATCAAGCACCGTTGCGGTTGGTTGTGTTCTTTTAAAGAGCTACGTCTTGCACGATCAAGTACCGTTGCGGTTGGTTAGGTATTTTTTTAAAAAACAACGTCTGGCTTGATCAAGCACTGTTGCAATTGGTTACGTGTTCTTTTAAAGAGAAACGTCTGGCCCGATTAAGCACCGTTGCGGCTGGTTGTGTGTTCTTTTAAAGAGCTATGTCTGGCTCGATCACGCACCATTGCGGTTGGCTACGTGTTCTTTTAAAGAGCTACATCTGGCTCGATCGAGCACCGTTGTGGTTGGTTGTGTGTTCGTTTGAAGAGCTACGTCTGGCTCGATCAAGCACCGTTGCGGTTGGTTACGTGTTTTTTAAAGAGCAACGTCTAGCTCGTTCAAGCACCGTTGCGGTTGGTTACGTGTTTTTTTATAGAGCAACGTGTGGCTTGATCAAGCACTGTTGCGGTTGGTTACGTATATTTTTGAAAGAGCAACGTCTGGCTCGATCAAGCACCGTTGCGGTTGGTTGTGTGTTCTTTTAAAGAGCAACGTCTGGCTCGATCAAGCACTGTTGCGGTTGGTTACGTGTTTTTTTAAAGAGCAACGTCTGGCTCGATCAAGCATCGTTGCGGTTAGTTACGTGTTTTTTTTAAGAGCAACATCTGGCTCGATCAAGCACCGTTGCGGTTCGTTGTGTTTTCCTTGGAGTGTTCAGAGTCCCACTCTAGATGGGTAGCGGAGGATGCGCTAATTGGTTGCCTTATAAATACTGGTTGGTTGTCAGGTTTGGTGTTAAAGATGCACTAGTAGGGAAAAGTCGCTCAGATTCGAAAGTTATACAAATACTTTTGCTCTTAATTAGAACTATTAATTATTTGTTTCAACGTTTTGATTTTCGATCAATGCAGAAAAATAAATATTGAACGAGAGATCTTGTGAACATTTCAAATAATAGTTTGGAGCATAGTTGTAATTCACTGATAAACTGTTATCGCTGACAAGTTATCGTTTGCTACTCCAACTTCTGCTACTCTATCTCTTGCTACTCTATCTTTTGCAACTCTAGCCTTGGCTGATCTATTTTTTGTTGATTGACTACCTTCCCCTTCTCGATTTGCCGATACACTTGAATCACAGGCTAGTACACAGAGAGAAAATGACTTGTAAAATGTACAATATTTGTCATGTTGACCTGTTCATAGCCATATACATGTAAATGTAACATGATTTCTGAAAATAGTCTGTTTGAATCTACAATTATTTTCATATTGATTTTAGATCTTGTTGAATTTACATGTATCTGATAAATTATGCCGGTGTTTCACTTCTTTGGGCCATGTTCCCGAATGTCATGTTGCCACAACATGAATCTGGTAACTATTACATGATTCTTTATAAGGAGTCAATTTGCATGAATTTGCGTCGCAACAAGTCTTCATAATTTCCATTCATCAAAATTACGCCGTTTTCCTTGCTAAACTCAAATCTTTAGCTGCACTATGCCGCTTTACCCTAGACGCTTGTCGTTATGCAAATTAGTGTTATTATTAAATCATTTATTTCCATCGCCTGGAAATGGGTTCCCAATTTTTAAAACAATAAATAAATTCTTAATCATAAGACATGAAACTTCATTCTCAACTACAAGAGTTCAATTTGAATTCATCCCAGCTCATCTCTACGGCCGCCGGTTCGGATTACATGGAGCGAAATATTATTCACAATTATATCATCAGTGTATCATACAGAGAATATATATTTGGAAAAATAATCACGACTACATAGCGTTGGAAAAACCACTGACACGCGGGGTTGAAAAGTAATAAATACATGGGGGGAATAAATAACAAAATGCATGGGTTGTGGAAAATAACAAGTAGGTACATGGTGTGAGAAATCACGCATGCCCGGGGTTAGAGTCCCACGAACATAGGGTTGGGACATCGAAATGTGCTAGCATATTGTAATGAGAAGTCTACATTATTGTAAGATAACAAAGGTGTGGATGGATGACATGAATTATATAGAAAATATAAATTCAACATGGGGTTGGGAAATCCAAAATGCGCTAACATATTGTAAAGATGGGTCTAATACATTGTATGAATAATGAAGGGGTGAACAGGCGACATAAGTTATACATAAAAAGTTATACAAAAAATCCATGCCTGAATATACAATTTACACACTTCATGACCGCTAGCAAATGATTAAATGATTGACAATAAGATGGTGGCTCAGTATTAAATGTTGTGTTGGTGGTATTTGCGAACATGTTCAAGAACATAATGCAATTTTCTAGTTATTTGTATTATGTATTTATCTTATATCTGTAGGCGAAGTTACGGTTTTAAAATGATCGGACAGTAGAATTTTCATTAAGCCTATTCTTGAAGGACGTGTTCGATTCAAGATTCTTGAGGCTCGTTGGGAGCTTGTTCCAGGTTTTTGGTCCTGTGATCAAAAAAACTCTACAGCGGTATCTGTTTTTTTTTTGTTCAAAGTGCAGAGTATCCTTATTTTTTGTGAATCGATTGTTATTTTCACCTCGAGAATATACGTGCCTTCGGCTGTCGGGTGAATGTTTTTCTACAAGATCTTTAGGAATTCTGATCGACTCATGGAGTACCAGTTAGTTGTCGATATTGAGCCACTGCAATTTTTCGAGGAGAGGACTTACGTAGTTTCGTTTTCTGTGGTTACCATCGCATGTTATTCTAGCCGCAAAGTTTATGCAACGTTGTACTTTCTCTCTTTGAGTGTTGGTGCATTCACCCCAAATTGAAAGACAGTAGTTGATGTGCAAAAATACTAAAGCATGGACAATCAGTAATCTTGATTTGAAATCCAATTATTTTTTTGTGGAGTTTAGGAACAAAAGTATTTCATTCAACTTGGAACACTGAGTAGTTACGTGGTGTTTAAAGGAAAGATCGGGATCAAACCATACTCCCAGACTTATTACTTTATCTTC
Organism: Gammarus roeselii; assembly: GCA_016164225.1. Lineage (NCBI taxonomy): Eukaryota > Metazoa > Arthropoda > Malacostraca > Amphipoda > Gammaridae > Gammarus > Gammarus roeselii. The sequence goes on along the minus strand of SDVV010025338.1, from coordinate 8,446 downwards.
AACAGGTATATCAGATTTGCCTATCCTCGTAGAGAAATTCATTGGAACTGCTTTTCTTTTTGAGTTCGAGCCGAACAAGATGCATTTTGTTTTTTCAGAGTTTAGCTTGAGTCCATTTATATCATACCAAGAGTTCAGATTATTGCGGCTGTCTCAGCATCGTCCTTCAGCGCATTCAGTTCTGACGGTTTTCGGGAAAGCAATATTTGTACATCATCGGCGTACATTACCATTTTTGCTTGATTTTTTGGTAATTTACAGTCGATTTCATTTACAAAAACCAGGAACAACAAAGGGCCAAGAATCGAACCTTGAAGGACCCCAAAGTCAACAATCAGTTAAACTTGATAACGCAACTATGTCAAATCCTACATAGTAGCGTTATCAAGTTTAACTGATTGTTGCCGATTCATCAGATAACTTTCGAAACAAGAAGGGTCTATTCCTATGCTACGAAGTTTGCCGAAAAGAATTTTATGGCTTACACTTCCGAATGCTTTCGATAAGTCCAACAATACCAGCAGAGATATCTGCCCGTCATCAAAGTTTTTGTTCAGATCTTCAGTGATGGTCCAAAGTGCGTCTTCAGTACACAATTTTCGCCGATAAGCATATTGACAGTCATTGAACATCTTGTTCGATTCAATGTAATCAATTAACTGGATTGATATTACATTTGCTAGAATTTTGGATAGGACAGGCAGAAGACTGATTGGTCTAAAGTTGGATGGTTCATTCATGTCCTCAGATTTATGAATTGCTTTTATTATTGCATGCTTCCAGATCTCCGGAGAAGTTTCACTTGCCATTTAGGTGTTAATAACAGTGCTGATGTAGGGCAAGACAACTAATAGGCGGTCTTTAAGAAATTTAAGAGCTTAACCATCTATTCGTGTGGAATTTGTGTTTTTCGTAGCAAATACAGCTCGTTTCACTTCGTGTTGCGATACTTGCTCCATCAAAAGCTTTTGGACATCGTGTATCTGATGCCTCGCTCTGTAATCCTTGATAAGCTTCATGGGTTACCTCTTCAAAAACCTGTTTCCCAATTCCAGCAAAGTAGTTGCTAAAATTCTCCGATGTTGCCTGAGTATTCGGATAAGAAGGCGAGGTGATCTTTGTTTTATAGTGAACAGTTCTTTTCAGTACATTCCATGTTTCTTTTTGATTGTTTCTGCACTGTTCTAGTTCCTCATGATGGTATCTAATTTTAGCTCTTCTGACTTCTCGTTTAACACTTCTACTATGAATTCAAATTAATTTTAAGAAATTGATGCTTTGTTTTGCTCTGCGTTTGAGATATTTTTTACGTGCAATTTAATTTCGCAGTTTTTTCTGTAATCCATTTAACCGGCATGCTTTTCATTGTTTTAGTTTGCGTTGGCACCACAGCGTTCAGAAATGTGAGAAGATAGTCTGTGAGTATTTGGGCTTGCTCTGTGATGTTATCTGCTCAATGTATCGGTTTTATCATCTCGACGTTTGACACTTGTTGTGCTCTGAAATTATCCGCGTTGTAATTTTTTTTTGTACGACAGGTTATTTTGTATACCTGTTTCTTCTCTTTCTTGATGATAATGGTTCAGTTTATTTCATGGTGGTCAGAGAAGAAATTGGTCTCCACATCTTTGGTAACAATGGAAGACGGATTGTTGATTATGAGCAGATCTAGTACTAGTTGGGATTTGGGAGTAATTCTTGTTGCACTTTTTATGAGCTGATGCAGTCCGAGTCTGTTTAGAATCGGCTTCATATTGTTAGATTTCAATTTCAATTGATCATCACTGAAATCTCCCAAAATGTACAGCGTCTTTCCTAAACTGATGGCTTTTCGAAATCTTTCTTCGATGGATTTAAAAGACTGTGCACTTGCTTTGGGTGGTCTGTAAAGAGAACGAACTATCAACGATCTGTTTTTTCGTACCTGGTTGTTCACCCAAAGGGTATCAACTTCATTCCTGTCGTTAAGCATTACTTGAGAGGATGTATATTCTTCTCGCTCATAAATCACGGTTCCACCTCCTTTCCATTCTTTATCTTTCCTGTACACATTGAAGCCATCAATCTCGATGAAGGTATTGTTAACGTCAGATTCTAGACATGTTTCAGTCAGACATAGAATGTCAATTGAGTCCTCCTTCACCATCATGTTTATGCGATCTATCTTTGACCTGAAGTTTCTAACGTTTATATGTTTAATCAAGATATTATTTAGGATCTGATGGGTATTTATAGACATGGCCGCTGAGGGGTGGTTGCTGCTCCCAGCTTTGAAAGATGGTGCCTCTAATAATTTTTTTTCATTTACAGGGCAGTTGGTGTCACTTTGAGATGGTCGCAGAGGCATCTCTTCGTCGAATATGGATGTATCATTGTCGTACTGCAAGGGAGAACACTTATCGGAACACTGCACATTTGTTTCCACATGCTCGTTTTGTTTGGCTGCAATATTTTGTTGTTGTAATTGCGGCTTCAGTGGTTGGGTTGGTGCAAGACCACTATAGTGGCCCTCTTTCTTGACTACAAATATTGTGTATTGAGCAACTTCATTATCCTTAAGGCTGGTTTGATTAATAACAGTTTCCATTACGTTGTCCGGGCTTGATTCATCTATGACTGTGATTTTTGTTTTGAGTGCATTACTGAGAATTGCAGGGACTAGATCGCCAAAACTGCTATTGTACACTTTGTTTTTAAAATACTTTTCTAACTCGGAGAGGAACCTATCATCTCTTTTATACTCGGTGGAGGCTTCGTAGTTTTCTATGTAAATGAAGGCTCTCTCCTTTGCTTTAATTTTTATCCATTTTAAGGCGTTTTCATCGTTCAGTCCTGTTTGTTTTACTAAGAATCATTTCACAGCGTGCATCATACAATGTCCGACTGTTAGTGTTGATTGTCTCTTTAATATTAAATAATTGAGAATGGTGTCGTTGTTGGTGTTCCGAGGGAATTGTTGCAAGTTTTCCGTCACCTGCATTGGCATTCGTTCATTCGGTTGATTGTTTCTTATGTCAGCAACGCCGCCCTCATTTAGATTTTTAATATGCTCTTCAGTAACACTCTTACTGAAGTTATTTAAGACTATGATTGGTGATTCTCGAGTAGCATTGTTTATATGTTTGGAATGTTCTTGGTTTTGGTTCTGTTCTTTGTTATCTAGGGTGGGTTTGAGCAGGGTAGACCGAGCAGAACCAAGGGAAATAAATTTAGATCTGTGGTTGAAGAGAGGCATGGCTGAGTATGGCTGAACCGAGCTAGAGGAAGGAATAGGTGGGGGGGGGGGGGTAATATATGGAAGGGATTGGCGGGATAGGTAGAGTTTGAGTTTGGACTGAGGTTAAAGAATAGTAGCAAAAGTGGGAGCAAGAGGGAGGAATGGGTGGAGGGGTGTAATATATGCGTGGGATTGGTGGGATGGGTAGAGTTGGAGTTTGGGCTGAGGCTTGGGAGTGGTAGCGAAAGTTGGAGCTCGATGAAGGAATGGGTGGAGGGGGTAATATATGGGAAGGATTAGCGGGATAGGAAGAGTCTGAGTTAGGGCAGAGGTTATGGAATGGTAGCGAGAAAGGGGATTGGGGCTGTGCTGCAAGCATAGTTAGACGAATTTGCATGAGTAGTGTAGAGTGGAGGAGGAGGGTAAAAGAAGAGAGGATAGCGGTTGGTCTGGCGGAGTGGCTCGAGAGACTTGAGTGGGGAATAGGAGGGTGCAGTACTAACATGGTAGGTACCCGTTGAATGATAAGCGGATGCCGGTTGTATGCTGTTGTTATAGGGATGATGAGGAGGCGTTTATTGAAAGTAGTTTGTGGGGGGATGAGGAGGCGCTGACGGGGCGCTGCTGCTGCGAGTGTTTTGAAAAGGCGTTGCATGGGAGCTGTTTGTGTGGGGATGATAAGGAGTCACAGATAGGTGAATTTTAGCTGGAATTTTAGTTTAGGGGGGACGAGAGAGCGCTTGGATGTGAGTTGCTTGCGAGTAGATGTCCTTTGTTGACGTGTGATGAGGTGATGATACGAGACGGTGGCAATATGATGGAGGGAAGAAGGGGAAGGGAGGAACCAGAATAATGATTGCTCGCTTGTGACATTGTTATAGTATTGTGATGGCAACATCTCAACCTTCTGAGGAACGTGACGTGCTACCGTCTTGGAGAATTTGATAATTCCACTATTGTTTAGACTAGCATTCTCTGAATGAAATAGTCGCTCGTCGAGGGCGCCAGTGAATTCATCTCCTAGTTTGCCTGTTGTGATAACTCTGAGTCTCAGGGAGTGGCACAAACTCATAAAACGGCGCCTCTGTCCCGTTGTTTTCAGATTTCGGGGTTTTGCCAAGTACATCTTAGTATTTTAATTTTTCGTAATGATTGCGGTGAATATTTTTACTACTACTGCATTATCGACGTAGTCCGTGAACACAATAATGTAATTTTTGAATGGATTTACGCTCTCAATGATTTTAGGCAGAGCACCATCATCGTTAATATTTATCTTTTGAAAAGTGCATCTACCTGAAAGGTCGGACGTTAGCGCATTTGTCATGAGGATATCACCAATGTGTATGGTCTTAGGGGTCTCGGTATTTTCTGTTGACCCGGTGCTGGTGCCTGATGCATCACAGTGAGCCGGCTTTGCTATTGTGGATTTTTCTGTTGAGGTGACGATGGAAGGCTCTGTATCGGACGGAGAAATTGGGATTATGGACAAGAAGTAGGAGATGGAGAGTTCAGCAGTGTTCGGTGAGTATTTGTCACCAAATGAGCTATTCTGTGAGAGAGGATAGGCATCTCCTTATCGCATTTTGGGGCATATGCGCTGACCGCCGGAGTGTTTGAGCAATGCGGTAGCTCTATGTTTAAAGAATTGCTGGTTCTGTTGCATTTTTGGCTTTTGCTTGCTATGCAGTCCCTGTTATTCTTGGCACATGCGCATTTCTCGCATGTTCTACTGCAACACATGCAGCAGGATTTGCTTCTGATGGCGGTGTGGCTATGGAGCGACATGTCTTTAATTCGAGGTAAATACCAGTGAAGTGGACTACTTTGCTGTTGGAGAGTACTAGCTTATAATTTTAGGGCTCCGCGTTAAGAGGAGGACCCGTGACCTTATAATGTGCAAGATCGTGTGTGGGTATTGCTTAAGTAGATGGCTAGTGATGATGAAAAGATTAAAAGGGGATCAGTAAGTATATGGTCGAAAAGTCTGTTACACCGTAATACAAGTAGAAGAAGTAATTCTTAAACTTAGTAGCTGCTATGCTTGGGATAATAAACAGCGATTTATATTAATGACAATATTTTGAAACCACATGTTATGAAGAGCTGCGAAAAAACGTGCTCAACTTGATGCAAACAAAAAGGACTGATTTCAAGAGATGGTCCTATCTCCGTTAGCAATTGAGGCCAACAGGCAGCTTGATGGCCTTTAACTCAATACGCGTCCCTCCAATGAGTCGTAACGCGTTCTGATGACTCGTAAAATACGATAACTGCATTGCTAGGATGTCTTCTAATGGATCATTTAGAAATTGATAGGGCAACATTCTTCCAAGCGATGGCTTACTATAACCACAGCTAGGCACATCACAGTAACTATATAGTTACATATTTCCATTAGCTTGTCCGAGTTCCGTGGGGCAACGTTGGACAAACCCTCTGATAATGAGTCTAGTTTCAATATTTTACGCAGCACTGATCGTATCCAACGCTTGATGACATCTGTGAAACCAAGATTGGTTTGATTGAGGAATGTTGTCTGTTGTGTCCCTCTGATCCTCAATTCTCCTCAGGAGGCTCTTCTATGATTGAGGTTCCAGTTACGCCCCTCAAGAAGGTTCTGACGCACCTTTCTGACTCTCTATTACCCTTAGGAGGCTCCTCTATGATGGATGGCCTTGATTTGCCCTTCATTAGCCTTCTGACGTACTTTCCTGACCCTCTCTCCCCCTCAGGAGGTTTCTCCACGAGTGAAGACGCCACAACACCTTCAATAGCGTCTTGACGTGTTCACTGACCCTCTTTTTCCTCAGAAGGCTTATCCACGACTAAAAGCGTCTCAACGCCCTCAATAACGCCTTGACGAGCCCCTCTGACACTCTTTGTCTTCAGGAGGCTCCTCCCCACGTAAAGGCCTCACAGTGCTTTCAATAGCGTCTTAGCGTGCCCCTCTGATCCTCTCTCCTCTCAGGAGGCTCCTCTACGAGTGAAGACATCACAACGCCCTCAATATCGTCTTGACGTGCTCCTCTGACCCTCTCTTCCCTCAGGAGGCTCCTCTACGAGTGAAGGCATCACAACGCTCTCAATATCATTTTGACGTGCTACTCTGACCCTCTGTTCCCTCAGGAGGCTCCTCTACGAGAGAAGGCATCATATCGCCTTCAATATCGTCTTGACGTGCTCTTCTGACCCTCTCGTTTGCTCAGGCGGCTATTCCGTGAGTGAGGGCCTGGCTACGCCTCTCAAGAGCGTGTTGACGTGCCCAGTCTGTAGTCAGCGCTACGACGATGCGGGACGAAGGCCCAAGTTCCTTGTATGCTTTCACACCGCCTGCACCACCTGCCTACACAAGAACTTCAGCAAGGGAAAGGTAAGACTTAGTGCCAACATCCAGCAAGTGCAATTTAAGACTTGGTGTCAACATCCAGTAAGTGCAAGGTAAGACTTGGTGCCAACATCCAGCAAGTGCAAGGTAAGACTTGGTGCCAACATCTAGCAAGTGCAAGGTAAGACTTGGTGTCAACATCGAGCAAGGGCAAGGTAAGACTTGGTGCCAACATCCAGCAAGTGCAAGGTAAGACTTGGTGCCAACATCCAGCAAGTGCAAGGTAAGACTTGGTACCAACATCCAGCAAGTGCAAGGTAAGACTTGGTGCCAACATCCAGCAAGTGCAAGGTAAGACTTAGTGCCAACATCCAGCAAGTGCAAGGTAAGACTTGGTGCCAACATCCAGCAAGTGCAAGGTAAGATTTGGTGCCAACATCCAGCAAGTGCAAGGTAAGACTTGGTGTCAACATCGAGCAAGGGCAAGGTAGGGTTTGGTGCCTACATTCAGCAAGGGAAAGGGTAGATATGGTGACTACGTTCGGCAGGGCAATGTGAAACTTGCTTTCTACGTCCAAGAAGGGCTCGGTGAGACTTGCTGACTTTGTACATGCTAAGACAAAATAAGACTTGGTAAATACATCCAGCAAAGGAAAGGTGATACATGGGGACTACATTCATAAAGACATGGTGAGACTTGCTGGCTGCGTCTAGCAAGGGCAAGATGAGACTTGGTGTCCACGTTCAAGGTGAGACTTTGTTATTAAACATGGCAAAAGCTAGGGCAGTCATTATTATTGTATCAAGTAATGTTGATTATAAAGCAGTCAGTGAAGTGTTTGTTATAAAGCTTATTGATGACGATACAATCATTTTTATTGTCTTCTTATTATGGGAATTCCTTCAATGATATAGAATCCTATCGATGTTGAGTAGCGGCTCTTAACTTGGTGGTCGTGACCCCAAAGGTGCTGTTTGGGCCTTCTCGGAGGATCACGATGGATTGGGCCAGTGTAGTTTATTTTAACTGAATAATTTCATCAGCAAATTGGTAGATAATCTAAATTTACTACAGAATCATAAGCTATCACATATACTGCAATGAGTAAAATCATTTCATGATTTAGAAAAGTGTAAGTTACATGAATCTATGGAGATCTTAGAACACGATCAAGTTTACTACTCACGACAAGAGCTGTGGTTTGTGTTTAGGTGAGGTGTCTCCAGATGGGTGAGGTGAGGTGTCACTAGATGAGTGAGGTAAGGTGTCTCGAGATAGGTAAGGTGTCACGAGATGGGTAAGGTGTCTCGAGATGCTTAAGGTGTCTCGAGATGGGTAAGGTGTCTCGAGATGGGCAAGGTGTCACGAGATGGGTAAGGTGTCTCAAGATGGGTAAGGTGTCACGAGATGGGTAAGGTGTCACGAGATGGGTAAGGTGTCACGAGATGGGTAAGGTGTCTCGAGATAGGTAAGGTGTCACGAGATGGGTAAGGTGTCTCGAGATGCTTAAGGTGTCTCGAGATGGGTAAGGTGTCTCGAGATGGGCAAGGTGTCACGAGATGGGTAAGGTGTCTCAAGATGGGTAAGGTGTCACGAGATGGGTAAGGTGTCACGAGATGGGTAAGGTGTCACGAGATGGGTAAGGTGTCTCGAGATAGGTAAGGTGTCACGAGATGGGTAAGGTGTCTCGAGATGCTTAAGGTGTCTCGAGATGGGTAAGGTGTCTCGAGATGGGCAAGGTGTCACGAGATGGGTAAGGTGTCTCGAGATGGGTAAGGTGTCACGAGATGGGTAAGGTGTCACGAGATGGGTAAGGTGTCACGAGATGGGTAAGGTGTCTCGAGATAGGTAAGGTGTCACGAGATGGGTAAGGTGTCTCGAGATGCTTAAGGTGTCTCGA
>SDVV010025337.1:0-12439 GCA_016164225.1 Gammarus roeselii | reverse complement strand
TATGTATATATGCACAAATGTGTATATCTATATATATATCTAAACATACACAAATGACATACAAGAAAACAAACTCATAATTAATGTTAATTCAACGACATTACCCCCCTCAAAGAAATGAGAATGAACCGACTAAATATAACAAGCACATCAACTCCAAATTTCCATATTCCTTCGATTATTCCAGAAGTGAATATATTTTTGTTAGAAACGTCAGAAACATTCACGTTTGTGTGCTCCTATACAAAAACGTTGCGAAAGGTTTTTCCTTTGAAATAGCTTAGTTTTCCCATGTTTCATAATTAGAAATGTTTTCATTTCTATTAAATGATTCATATTCGAGTTGTGGCATATATGTACGGAAAGATCTCTCTCATTTCGGTACAAGCGTTGTGTGGCTTAGTGGCCGAGTTGGCTCTAGCCGATGTTCGATGTACAACTTCGCAGTTGGTTGTACATCCAATGTTCCCCGGCGCATTTCACTTGATAGTTCTATATTCAATGATGTATGAATACATTAGCAAATATAGATGACCAATGTAGTATGCATGAATCAAGGAGGAAGGAGATTGGTGAGATGTTTGTGAGAAAGTATTTTGATGTGTTTGCGCTGAGTGAGAAGAAGTCGAGAGGTACCGGCGAATGTGGGTTTAGCTGGGTAAGTAAATTAAAGTCGGGCGTGGTTGCAAAGTTTAGCACATGATAGTGTGGTGTTGTTATTGAGTGTTCGGTTGGCTGGTACACTACAAATCCAATCATCACTACATCACACTAAATATTCCAATTTTAGAATTGCATGGGTAATATAATGGTTCAAGAAAGACATATTACGAATAAAATGCAAAAAAAAAAGCATCCAAATCTCATAATGTCTTCATCATTTCTTCCTTTCCGTAGAGACATTATAACATCCGATATTTCAGAGACCATTAGCAATCATACGGCATGGTGACCTTCATATAGCATACCCGCCCGAAGGAAAAGCCCTTACTCATCTGTGGTACGAGAGCACGCTTACAGAAAATAACCATTAGCTAATTCTTATAATTCTCCCCTTCTTAAATGTGGCCTCATATTTCCGAACTTTGCTTGTCCTTGAATACTGTGCCCGGTTAAACAAGCAATAACCAGCAAAATACCTACAAATACATTGTTATTTGTTACAGTTGGGCGTGTTTTTTATCAATTTGTTTTCTCACTTGTGATTCATGCAGATTCAACGTCTCCGCTAAGGCCGTTTTGATTAGTTTCAGATAAGAAAGTATCATTCAGTGGCCTCACTCACCCTGGGGCTTTCAGCAACATTAGCACTCGCCTGAATGAAGAGCTTTCGTTATTCCTGGGAGACTACTGAAATTGCACCCTATATCGGTGACTCGTTAATGCACACCCACACTCCACATAATTTTTGCTGACGTGATGGTGGAGGGCTATTGTGATTTGTTGTGACCGAGCCGTCGGTGCACTCCTTAAAGGAAGGAGGCAATGTCTATGCCGCGCTAAAACATTTAATGATCTGAAGTGTAACACATGTAGAACAGATTCATGGTATAGTAACATACTTCAATTGTGCGGTGGGGAAAATACGCCCATAGCTATCGGAACAACACCTACCTCTGTAAAGAAACAAGCATCGTTGTGTAAGGAGAGGCTTCCTTTCACGGCGAGAATCTCATACGATATACTTAGAAGGAGAGCTTTTTTAGGACTCGAGGTTTGGAGGAACAAAATAGTGTACATGAAGTCATAATATGTTGTTGTTATTTCAGCATTATCAAGTCTCTCCACGCAATATGTTCGTATTCGCTCATACAGTTCAAAAAACACGTTACTCTGATTATCCTTACACTTTCCGTCTATCACTATCCTCGCCATTTCTCACGGCATACTTGACATGGTAGTATCTTTGTATCATCAGAAATCTATGAAATAGCGTCTCCTCAGCACAACTACAAAGCTGAGAGGGCGGTGAGGTGCAATTGCACCACACCCCAATGCCTCTCCTACCCCATACCTACAGTTACCCAGACTGCGTAACTATCATCTGTCTGGGAGCAGTTAGTTCAAGAAGCGAGATATCCACAAGTACACATGGGTAGGGAAGGCAGACGGTGCAGCAGTGGACGTACCGCTGACGGATTTTGTGCTGATTGCGAGGGGAGTTTTTTGGAGGCTGTTAGATGTGCGGGTGTTAAGAAGGGAGGGTAGAAGAATGTCTGGCCATTTGCCGGTGAAAGGAAGATTATGAGCGGAGCAGAGGTGGAAGAGGAACCAAAGAGTGGAAGGAAGAAGAGAGGTAGTAAATATAAATGAACTGAACGTAAAGTAAAGCTGAGGAGTTCCAGCAGACGTCAAGAGAGGAATATGACAGCGTGAGGGACATGACATGAGAAATGTTGAAGATGAGGGGAAGACGTTCAGAAATGCGTTGTTGAGATTTGCGAGAAACGTGTGTGGTTTGTGCAGATGGCAAGAGCTGTTGAGGGGTGGTTGTAAGCGAGGTTGGTGGTAGCATATGACACCTGTTGAGTAAAGAAAACAGATGTGAAGCTGATTGTGAGGAGAGCCAAGAGGGACGCTGAAGCCAGGTGGGGCGAACGGTTGCGGCAGAATTTTGAAGAGAACAAAGAGTTGCTCTAGAAAGAGGTGATGAGGGTGAGAAAGGGGAAGACCGGTAGAGAGGAGGTAATAATAGATAGAAATGGCCGGTTGTTGATGGAAAGTGGTGATGCACAGAAGAGGTGGGCCGAGTATTTTTATATGTTGCTGAATAGTGAGGATGTCAGAGAGGCTGACATTGTTGCTGTGGGTAGTGGTGCACGGAGGCCGGGTTTGGGACAGAGGCTTGTTGCGGATGTTATCAAGGAGAAGGTACAGGAGGCAGAACATGGGATAAAAGCAGGAATAGACCTTGGTTTCGGCAACGTTGCGACTGAATGCGGGAAGAGGGGTGGCGTGTAAACAACGAATGCCCATCCAAGCTGTTCAAGAGGCAAGGTCGTGAAACTCGCCTAACCAACATCAATTCTCCACGTGCCCACCAATATGTTTTTTGACCTTTGGCTTTCGGCCTCTGGGAGATAAAATCGGGACTTCTTCTGGGTTTCCTCTAGGCTACAGCCTCCGGGATTGACCTCTGGGATACGGCAAAAAAAACACCAGTCCTGTCTGTGGGCTCAAACTCGGGCGTGCCGTTCTCTGGCACCCAATCGGCTAGCCCAACGGCTCCACCCTACATAAAAAGAGCCACCAAACTCTGGGCGTCCTCTGGGTTCAACTCCGGGTTTGACAAGCGCAGAACAGTGCTGGAACACATGTCCCCACTTCCAGGTCACAGCCACATCACACACCTGGGCAGCATCCCCCCCCCCGGGACCTTGGGTAGCGGAGGATTCACCCTTCGTGCTCTCACCCTTTTCTCCGACTTGATACGGTTCCTGAACAGCTGATCCGGCTGCCCAGAAGTGAGTTTACAAGCCGAAGATGCTGACGATGAACATGCAGACAATGGGCCATAGATTGGTCGTTCATTGTATACTTGAACATCCCCAGACCCCCAGCGTGCCCCACCCCGTCTCTAGTCAAGGTCTCAGGGGAGCCACACTCATAATCCCTCCCTACTAAACCAAATCCCAGGGCGGTCTAGCGGTGGTCTATCCCACTTCTTACACCAATTGTAAGCGATGACGAATGCCTACCCAAGCTGTTCAAAAGGCAAGATCGTGGTGCCCGCCAAACCAACACCAATTCCGCACGTGCCAACCAATCTGGGTTTTGACCTCTGTAGATTTTGGCGCTAGGTTGTGGCCTCTGGGAACTAATATCAGGGCTTCCTGTGGGTTTTCTCTGGGCTGCGACCTCTGAGATGGATTTCTGGGACCATGCTCTTACCTGGGCTCTAAAAACACCGGGCTTGCCTTTGGAATCAACCTCGGGCATGCCGTTCTCTGGCACCCAACCAGCTGGCCCATCGACTTCAGCCTTAATAAAAAGAGCCACCCAAGTCTGGGCGTCCTCTGGGTTCATCTCAGGGTTTGACAAACACAGAACAGTGCTGGAACTCAAGTCTCTACTTCCAGGCCACATCACACAGCTGGGCAGCCCCTGCCCATGGACCTTTGGTAGCGGAGGATTCACTCTGCCTGCTCTCATCCCTTTCACCTACTTGATACGGTTCCTGAACAGCTGATTAGGCTGTCCATATGTGGGTTTACACGCCGATGATGGTGAAGATGAACCTGCAGACAACCGGATATAAGTTGTTCATTAAATGTATACTTGAACATCCCCTTACCCCAGCGTCCCCTACCCCATCTCCAGTCAAGGCAGAAGAACATACAAGGAAGCCCGCTCACAGAGTAACGAAAGTCAATTAACTGGTGAGGCTACGAAACCTGTGTTTTATGTCAGGCGTGGTGCCAATTGAGTAGCGCAGTGCTTGCATTGCTCCACTGTATAAGGTCAAAGGGTACAAAAAAACTGCTGCAATACGAGAGGTATCAGTTTGTCATGTGTTGTCCGTAAGTTGCCTTGAAGAGTGTTGATCAAGAGGATTAGAGGCAGTGTGGATGGTGCAATTGTCGACGAACAGTGTGGCTTCAGGAGTGGTAGAGGGTGTACCAATCAGGTTTTTGCTGCGGGACAAGTCCGTGAGAAGTACTTTGCAAAGGGAAAGGATGCATTCAGAGCCTTCACGGATCTGGAAAATGTCTACGACATGGTCAACAGGGAAGCGCTTTGGGGGGTGATGCGTCTGTATTGAGTGAGCGGAAATATGTTGTAATAAGCGGTTTAGAGTTTCATTGTCTGACGGGAGCGAGGTGAGTTCTTGGTATCAGTTTGAAGTGGGACTAAGTTAAGGTTGCGTTACTAAGTCAAATGAACTCGCGTCTGTTTGTTCTTCTGAGCCACGGACAAATAAACGCTATTTTATTTGTCTATGGTTTAATACTGTTGGGAGTGATTGTGCGGAGTTGGCAGTTGAGTCAGTTTCTGTTAAAAAAAGAAACGGCTCTTGGGGAAAAGTTTGAGCAGAAGTTGTGTAGGCTAGTGTCAGAGTGGTATAGTGTGTGAGAGGAGGAAGCTGCGAGTTTACGTAGGTAAAAATTAGGTAATGAGATGTTCGAGTAATGTCGATGCGAGCAGAATTATTTTCCTCATAATAGGAAATGTATTGAAGAAAGATCTGTGTTTCAAGTACCTGGGCTCCCATGTGTAGAAGATAAAACTAATGAAAACTGAGATAAACTCTGTTATGAAGGAAGTGTGTAAAGTGTTGGGTGTATTGGAGAGCGTAATGAACGGTAGGACCTGGTGGATGGAAGCATAAACATATTTGTGTGATCGGGTAGTTGTCCCAACTGTGCTCTAGGAGCTGCGACTTGTGGGACGAAAGCAGAAGAGAGAAGTAGAAGAAGGAGTGACGCTGAGAGGCTGGTTAAATAACGACGTTGTTTGAATTAGAACGGGATGGTGAAGACGTTAGAGGACCAAGTCGATTTACGTGTTCTGAGATGGTTTCGGCGTATGATCAAGATGGATGATGGGGGAATGATGAAAATTATATTAAAGTGGAGGTGTATGGACGTAGGTCTGGAGGTGGATCAAAGTTTGAGTGGATGGATGGCAGAAGGAAAGGATAGACATAAGTGCGGAGGTAGCAAGAGAACAATAAACGGATAGGCGTGAGTGGAGAATGGTTGTGAATGGATGCGTTCGGATCAAACTCCTGACCCAAAATTTGTGTTGTGTGTCTTCCGACCGAGCCCTTTACCACAAAAGGGCTAAATTTGTTTGTGTGTGTATTTTAGTGGAGTGTTGGGTGCGCCTTGCCGTTCTGTTACCCTCCTTCCTGGGGGATTCGGACTTGTGTCTGTATCTGTCTTAGAAAGAATAAACACTAATATTCTTTGTTTTTTTCTCTGTTCTTCCGTCTTTCTCCCTACTGGGTGAATAGCATGGGAATCTAATGACAATTCTCCATCGCCGCGTCGTCTTCATCATTTTTTTTCCAAATCATTTGCGTTAAAATAATTCACCTAACGGGTTCCATTACTATTCGAAAGAAGTTCATCTAATGAACTTAATGGTGTTCTGAGGAATATATAAGATAAAACAGATATTAGACGATGTAAAACGACCACCTGTGACTTCACAATTGTCAAAATGGCTTTTACAAACATGTCTCATTTAAGTGACATTTGTTAAACCGAATATCGTATGAATTTATGTAATCGAAACGTCTTCCTGGAAGTTCTGGTTTTGAATACTATTAATGATAAGAATTTTTCTGTCGTGACGTCACAAATTATTTGTCCAGTTTCAAATCTTCATATCAAAATGATTTGAGTTCATAATACAGTCAATAGGGAGATAAATGCCGACAATGAAAAAAGTGTTATCACAAATGACATTGTATAATAAGAGAGTGAATTCTTCTCGCAATATATTTTATAAATGGTGGCTATCAAGTTAGTTGTCCTTCTTGACGGCTGATTCTCATTAAGTCAGGGTCGAACAAGAGATATGTATAATTTAGTTCATTTGTGTTTGCTCAGTTTCTGAGGTGCCCGAATAGTTTCTCAACCACTGCGAAAGCAATTGATAGGCCAAAAATAATGGGTACCTGAACACGTGGTCAAAATTAAAGTCCGCAAGTTTATTCAAATGACCGCCTGATTAACATAGCGGGGTCAGGAATTGGACAACTGAGTTGTGAGCAGTGGGCTGAGGAACCGATAAAGAGTTAATTTGGCATCGCGTAGTTTTTTGACTTGATTCGTGCAAGTGATATACGTGTAAAAAATATGTCAAAGTTTAAAATTTATAGAACTATGTTGGAGATTATCATTAGAAGCAATGTTTTGTTATTTTATTATTGTCCTCACTGCCTACATTTCACGCCAATGAAGTTAATTTAATTGTTTATTTTTCATCCGGAAAAAATATACCATGGTCGCTATCCTATCACAACTTTTGGACGGTTTCTTAGATTTCCAAAGGACAGACAGTATATTTCACAATCTTTGGATTGCGTCTTGGCGCAGTGTCCTGCGCATGTGTCTGCTTGAATCATTCTCTGGTGAGTTAATTTATAAAAAAAGTGCCGTCAATATATGACTGGCCAATAAAACGCTTTTTTTGTACAGGATGATTCCATGAATTATTATGTAATACAGGAGGAAGATTTCTTGAAGTCATTCAACGGAATTCTAGAAACTTTACCACAAAAATATTTTTTTTTTGCCGCATCAAGCATCCTCTAAACGGCGAACAAGCACAACAGTAGCGAGCACTGGCCTGGCGGGGTTTCATTCATTCACAACAGAGCTATGAACAGAGCGGTTACAATAAGCTGCCCGTGGTACGAGTAACGGATGCGTTGGCACCTAAACAACAACGACACGCAATAATTTTAGTTCAGCGCACGTTGCACCGCCTTACGATATGTGTTATTGGATCATTCATCGATGATGTTTGAAAGAATTGCGAAGAGTATTTTGAAGATTGATTGAATTTTGAGGATGTCAAAGAGGCTGACATTGTTGTTGTGTGTGATCGATGGTGAATACTGGTTTTGAAAGCAAGGATTGTTGTGGCATAACTAAAGATGGTTTGCATGAGGTGGTAGGAGTAATGAAGGTTGGGGATGACCATGGCTTGGACAGTTTAGCGACTTAGCGCCGTATGTGGAGTGGAGTGAAGGCAGTCGAATAACTGATGAGGCTATTGAAATTTTCCTGTGTCGGGCTTGGTGCTGATTGAGTTGTATTAGAGCAAAGGAGATCAACAGTGGAACAGCATGTCAAGATGTATCAGTTTGTTGTGTAAAGTGGACAAGGTGTACCGTATAGTGCCAACCACGAGTGTTGGCGACAGTGTATAATGTACGACTTGGGTGTAATATAAAAGCTTTAAGGGTGCTTCCACTCCTAAAGCCATAACGCTCTACTCCACAGTAATAAACTATTTTGTTCAAGGTTTCATAAAAAAAAAATTGTTTTGAATACTTGTTCTTGAGACCATACGCAGGTTAGAACGGGAGCCAGAGGGGAGGAGTGTAAGGACCTTCGAGTGAGGAGGTTATGGCAGACGTGCAGGACTGTTGAAGAAAGTCGGTATTATGGTAACTATTGACCTATTACCTGCAAGTATTATGTTTTTTTTAACAGAGTGTCTTAAGAGGTACGCCTATGAAGCCGACACCACGACTACGCAGGTATACGGACATAAGGGTTGTTAACCATTAACCTTTGGTGAATCCACGCGTCTATTCCTGGCAGGAGGTATGTCGGTAACGTGCAGTGGCCCCTGCTTTACAGTCGATTTCAGCAGGAGAGAGAATACATAATTCTGATGCGGCTTGCTTAAATCGTTTCCTATTACTGTAACTTTAAAACTTACAATTAGTATTACCTCTACCTGTTACTACCCAGCTGCAAACTTGATACCACTTCTTGTCGCATTTTTTAATGATGGAATTTTTTTTTCTGTTGGCATTTCTAATCCTTTCAGCAGAAATAGGAATCGAAAAAATTCATTAGAGATACCGAGAAAATATTTATCGGATTAGGAATGATATTCAAGATAACGAATTTAAGAGTGCAGTTCATATCTTCTGCTGCTTCGTCGTCCTTTTATTGGACATGTAACTTCTTTGCCTAATTACGTATACCACGTGCGGCACAAAAAGTTTCTAATTCAAGTGAATCGTGCATTCATAGTATACTCTCGAAGATGGGATATAATAAGCAAGTAAGCTGGCCAATGCCACCGATGAACGTTCAAGAAAAACAAAGTCAATGTATAAGTTTGAAATAATTGAATTATCAAGACGTTCACCTACGGAGAGTTTTCATGATGAACAATGTTTTTGAAGAACACATTAAAATGAGCTTTTTCTCTGCCCTCTAACTCGATAGATATGTAAAAATTGCAGTCCTAGAAAATATGTGTTTTTCATTAAATGAATATTTGTATCATACAATGGTAAGATCGAAGAATAGATTTCGGCACAATAGCTTTATCCAAATTGTCACTTTCTGGTTTGAGTGACCAAGCCCAATAACTATTCATTACAAAACTCGTTGAAGGTTAGCCACTGATGTCGGAATAATGGGCCTAAGAGCGACATGAGTGGATTTTTTCTGAATCCATCACAATTAAATGTGAGCGACCGCAATGAATATTTCTAGTCTGACTGGCCGGCAGTTGATCATTTCACTCTGGACAGGGAAGCGGTGAATGTTGGAAAGTCGCGTTCAGCCCAGCATGACAGACTGCGCTTGCTCCACCGGTCACAGATTTGGTTTCATGGGATATTCATCAAGTTGACCGACTAATCGTTAGTTTTTAAGTAGCTACACCGACGACCATATTGCAGGTGACGTTTAGACGAATTTATGCAGTTCCTACGACAATTTGAATCAAAACATTTGTACATAGTGTAAATGGTCAGTGGTTAGAGTGGTGGTTGTGAGTTCAATTTCGACGTAGCTACGGGTTTAATCACGGGCTGAAGTAATTATTCTCTTGTGACGCCCAGAACAATCATGGTTCTTGGACGCCTGTTTTGTCATGCTGCTAACTACAAATAATCGACTTCAGGAGGTGCTCCTCCCTTCTTACATGAGCAAACATTTTTCTGAACTATGTTAATGTGACTCTGTTTACATTTCGCGACAGTCTAGCAGTTTCAATAATAAATGAACATGCGAGTCACGTCAAAAAATAGTTGGTTCAGCTGCTAACGAGTAAAATTGCTGAAATAAAATAAAATAAAATAATACTGTGTGGTCTCGTGGACCGCAACCAAATCAGAAATCGATTTCCAAAAGTTTTTCAGACATAACAAAGCACGAGAAACAAAAATTGTTGTTACTGTTAAGTTACCTTTGTTGGTACCTTGGCTCATGATTATCATTCCAATTTATACGAGAAGAGTTTGAGAGTAAACAACACATGCCCTCCCGACAGAAATTCTTTGGAGCAGAGCCGGCGGAGCAATTATAGTGCCACGATCTTGTCTAAGTTAGACCATTGAAGTATTTTCAGGAGAGGTTACCAAGAGATCCGAAGCACAATTAGCAAGTGAGCTAATATTTCTACACTTTTCCTCCACTAGCAGTCCTCGTCGGAATTATTATGCTAATCGTCCTGATATTGAATTGAAATTCAATTTGATTTAGTCACCTTATGAGTGGCTGCATTTATTTGTTATTCAAAGCCATTATTTATTCCATTTGTTTATGCAACACTGTTAATAAAATATGAGTTGAATCAACACATTTATTGGGCATTGGTTTTTAGGTTAATCCGAGTATGATATTTAGGCCGGTCATTAAAGTAACCCATGGGACAATACAAAATCTACCAGTGCAAGCTGAGATGGCAGAGGAGGAATAGATTGTTGTGCGGCAAAAGAAAGTGTACCGCACATCATAGACAATGTGTCACAAGAGGCTCCGCTTTACCAACACATCGTAACGAATATTGAAAAATTATTTCATGAAGGCCAGGGATATGCTTACCAACAGGTCATTGACGAGCCTGGGCGGCACTTTCACTCACGAAGGTGAATTCGTGTAACAATGTGTTGTGTCTGCTCGAGATGCACTGTTAATTAAATGAAAATAGTTTAGAACTTCAAATTCTCTAGAAAATAATATATATTGCCTGTATTTATTTTTTATAAAGGATTTTTTATTGAATTCTCTCATTAGTTTCTCTAGCGAATGAGAATGGCGGGATCCCTTGAACACATTATGTAACAAAACAGGTGAAACTTTGTAATTTTGTATAGTTTTCGTTAATAGATATTTTTTACGATGAAAACATATAGTTCAGCTCAAAACATTAGATCATTGTAAATGCGGGGGTAAGAATTAAAGGATTATATGATTTAAGATTTAATTAGGTCGGATGAAAGGTTGAGAAATTACATGAATAAAAAATAATAATAATAATAATCTGTACCGACTCTTCGACAGCGTAAGCTGTTCTGAAGATAAAATTTTCCTCCTACATATAACTGATATTAAATATTACGTATAGGTAGTTAATAGATTTTAAATTTACATCATAACCATCAACAGTAGTATAAAGTATCGGGAACATGCCCGGGGGATAGGGAGGCCCTGGAGATCGGTACCGCGAGAACGCCTTGGAGATATGGGGGCCGAAACCGCTCTGGAGATATCAGGAGCGAAATCGCCCTGGTGATTGTTGGGTATTAATATGATTATTGATGGTTTGCAAATAGGTATTGTAAAGGGTATGTATAATTCTATGACTTAATGTTATAGTTTCTTCAATTGGCATATCCGTGAAAAATGTTAGCCTGGTACATAGGAGGTTGACTGTATGTGTAGGATTTTATTATTTCTTTTTAATAGTATGCATATAAAGTTATTTATAAATCATATTACTTAGTGTCGCAGGCACTGCTGTTGTATCAATTGGTATTTATTGCTAGTCTTTGCTCGATCTATAACTTATTTTTTGGATGCTATGTAATCATGTACACACCATCGTTATTTTAATTTGCTTGCATTGCTTGATTGTTAACATACTTAGGTTTGACAACAGGTTCTTCATAAGTGAATGCAGTATTTGTGTTACTATAGAGCCAAAGCTATTTTATTTGCCATTGTATGAATGCATATATATTTTCACAGTTACGTCAGGACACATCGTTCTTAATGATACAATTAGAAAGCGCTGGCATTATACGTTCACGTATTTTCCATCCGTATGACTGTGGAAATGAAACATACATGTTCAAGTTTATATATATTTATTTATCACATAGTAGCATGGTTACATAGGAACATTTACATCATTATTTTGGGAACATTTTTATCATATTAGGAGCGGTTGCAGCGGTTAGTTCGTGCATTTTCAATCCGTATGACTGTGGGCAATGAAACATATAGGTTCAAATTTATATTTGTTTATTACATAGTTTCATAGTAGTATGGTTACATAAGAACATTTACATCAACATCTAAGGAACATTTACATATAAGGAATTTTACATATTCGGAACATTTAGGGAATAAAATCTGATGACGTGGATGTGATTCGTCATTGACGCGCATACAGTAGCATTCGATTTGAAATGATACCACTGGGTCGCTAGCATAGCGGCAGACCTCTATCCATCACTGTCTCAGAGTTAGATGCAAACTCGTTATCGAGCACATCGCACTTACACCCTGTCATGGTAATGATACATGTCTACGTTCAGCCTCGCTTAGGCATTTCATTATAGATAAGGTATAAATGCTCATTCGGGTGGCAAGTGTGTGAACTTAGGATTCATTCGTGGTTTGAAGGGTTACCTTTGTTCTGTTTATAGTATCTATATATGCTATCATCCTTTAGACCAATGTACAGTGTGTGCTCTGTCACTAAATTTTGCTCATTATATATAGGTTTA
>SDVV010025336.1:0-12439 GCA_016164225.1 Gammarus roeselii | reverse complement strand
CGCACATTGCTGCACGGGCAGAACAGGGCTACTTGCAGGGATATAAACTTGGGGAACTGGGCACCGCACATCGTTGCACGGGCAGAACAGGGCTACTTGCGGGGGTATAGACTTGGGGAACTGGGCACCGCACATCGTTGCACGGGCAGAACAGGGCTACTTGCGGGGGTATAGACTTGGGGAGCTGGGCACCGCACATTGTTGCACGGGCAGAACAGGGCCACTTGCAGGGAAATAGACTTGGGGAACTGGGCACCGCACATTGTTGCACAGGCAGAACAGGGCTACTTGCAGGGATATAAACTTGGGGAACTGGGCACCGCACATTGTTGCACGGGCAGAACAGGGCTACTTGCAGGGATATAGACTTGGGGAGCTGGGCACCGCACATTGTTGCACGGGCAGAACAGGGCTACTTGCAGGGATATAGACTTGGGGAACTGGGCACCGCACATTGTTGCACGGGCAGAACAGGGCTACTTGCAGGGATATAGACTCGGGGAACTGGGCACCGCACATTGTTGCGCGGGCAGAACAGGGCTACTTGCAGGGATATAGACTTGGGGAGCTGGGCAGTGACCTCGGTGCAACGGGGACGATGAGATGCCCATCTGAGACATGGACGTAGAGAACCAACTACTGTTACCAGGCAGTATTAATCTTCCTGCTGTATTGATCTTCTGTATTATTCCTTTACAGAGCCAGATAACCAGATTCTTTTTCGTGGAGTTTATTATCTCAACTGAAGGTGGATGATAAATATTTGAACCACGAAGGACCCACCCATGGATCGTTTGTATCAAACTTTATCGAACTAGAAAACTCTCGAATTGTCTCCAGGGTGTCTGTCTACTCAACGAGAATAGTTTCAAATTTACTAACAAAAAATCCAAGGATACAGTGTGAACTTGTTAAATTTTGAAGTCGTTTCCAGCCCGGAGTGGAAATTTGATAAAACATTCATAACTGGACTAATGTAAGCGCAGTTCCAAGTGGGCAGGACTCAGTTATCAGGCAAGGAGCGAAAAGGTTCTTACCGTTTAACGAGGGGTGCAGCTGGCGAGGAAAATGGCCAAGAAATTTGAATTAAAATAAATAATGCAACGCTAACACACACATTTTCCAGACTAATTCTCAACTATCAAACAATGAAACTATTCGGTCACGCAACAGTGCACGTGATTTACACATCGTTTTCTCAATTTATATATCAGTATTTATAATATTTCACCTCGATTCCCGAATAAAATGGATGCAATTTTGTAGCCGGTAAAGTCAGTTTACATTATCATGTTTTCAAATATGTATATGCAAGATTTTTCGAGACCTGGTCGGTAACTCGTATGAAACGAATTTCCACATGAATAATAAATAGTCATGTTTATCTTGTTCATGTTAGAATATAAATAACATTAGTGTTGTTACAGGAACCTCAAACATGCGTTAAATAATCCAGTTTGCTCGCTCCTGAGGAAATAATTCAGATTATGATAAAAAAAATTATCGTTAATTTAGTTTTAAATACCAAATCAAATGGATTCTTGACGAGGATAAAGTACTATGTTACATAACTGCATTGTCCATCTAAATGTTTGAAAATGTTCGTCGTAGAACCGGGTACATTTGCAATTAATTTCGAAATTCAAAGAGAAGTGTTGCTTTATTTTCAATTCACGCTCCAATGAAAAATTGGCGCCTAGCGCGGATCTCATTTTACGTTAACGTGGAAAACTTAAGTGGAACTCATTCTAAAGCCATCCATGTTCGGATAAAATTAGTTTACTTGCGATGCAAAACAGTTACTTCAAAATCAACGGAGTTTTTACCAGGAAAACATAACATAGGTTGAAAGTGCAATGCATGGTCTTGGTTTCCAAATCAATTGATTTAAACTTCATTTTGCGTCAACAAACATTTCGAGTGACTTTACGCGAAACTAAAATTACTTCGTGCGATTTGCCGTATTATTTAAAACCATGGAAGTACATGACAATTTCATCCAAATATATACAAAATAATGTTACTAGATACATTGTGATTGTCTGTCCATCCATCATATGTTTAATTTTGTTGAAGTTTATTATTAAATCAATATGATGTACGATTGCATCCCATGAATTTTGTATTATTATCAATCAATGGTGGACGTTGCACTGAAAGATAATAACATGATAAAACCTGACTGACACCTGATCAGGCAGTTGCGTGGCGCACAAACAACACGGCGACTCGTTTAAATCTATTTCAAACTTGCATAAAGGCAGCTTAAATTATAAAATGTACTGGGCTGGAAATCATGAATACGCATTGTACAAGCATGCAAAACCATGATTACCAATTGCCGAAACATGCAACATCCTATGTGTTTT
Source organism: Gammarus roeselii (assembly GCA_016164225.1). Lineage (NCBI taxonomy): Eukaryota > Metazoa > Arthropoda > Malacostraca > Amphipoda > Gammaridae > Gammarus > Gammarus roeselii. Next base: position 10,070 of record SDVV010025336.1, on the reverse strand, counting down.
TTGGTGCAAAGTCCGTTGATTTTCATGTCGTCAGGTTTCCTACTCAAATTCGAACAAGTTTTTACACCCACTTGGAAATTGACAGTACATGCTTTACACTCCACGCAAAACGGTGTGAGGGCTTCGTTATTCTTCTTGTACAGCGTGACCAAAATAAAGTATACAAATTGTATTTGTTCACCACTCAGTTTTGAATAGAAGATTAGAGCATGGAATTATTGTAATTACCTTTACTGATATCATTTAAGGGGACCCTCATATAAGACTCGGAATAAGTGACTATAGCCGATGTTGATATCTAAACAGTAGAGCAATCAGTATATGTTCATCACGGAAAAAATTGACATGCTATGTTGACTATGAAAACACGCTCACTGGAAAGAATACGACCAACAGAGGAACTTACGGTCAAGAATTATCCACATAACTAGTGTTCAGTCGAGAACGATAGCAAATGTAGAAATGTTCCCGGCCTAAATTTGAACATATTTTGTTGTTGGTTAATTTGATGATTTTGGTACGTTTTCCCAACCTATCATGCGAGCTGAGGAATACGCAACTATTACTCGGCGCACTTTGGGGGGGATTTCACTGTGCTTAGGAAGAGAAGCAGGATTCTGATATTGATATTGCTTCGAACTGGACGAAAGCTAGGGCTTCTGTTTTTTTTCACTTGGAATATGGTAATCTAAGACGCTTATTGAGGAGAAGATTTCATGCAGTTTTCTTCGGATTACTCGCGCCGAGTCTTTAGTGGCTGGATCTTCCACACACCTGTAACCCGGCAGGAAATACCATAGCGATCTAGCGAATTTCGGTTCAAACTCTTCAGAGCCGCACCAAACAAATCTATTCACTGTCCAATGCTATTCCGCCTCATCTATATCGTCCGTAATTTCTCACGATTCTTTCCTTCTTTCATTTCTCACGATTCTTTTACTGTCCCTGCTCGATTTAGCACTCATCACTGTTTTCTACTTTCTCTCTCTACCCGTTCTCTCAACCTGTTCCAACCAGCTCAAAAATATCATTTCAGCTATTTAAGACAACTTTCTCATCACACCTGTTCAAATGAGTACATTTCCAATATTTTATCTATGAGTTGTACCTTCTGTGGTTCCTTTCAAACACTTCATATTCTCTCGCCTAATTCACCTCACGTCTGAAACCCAGCAAAGCACTATGAGAGCAATTGTACCGACACAAGAACCAATCTTTGATTCCATATCCAAGAATCCACACTGCATCACACACATTCAAATAAGGTCTCCACTTTCTCGAAGAACCCTCCATTTAGGCTTGCAACCATAACACTCACAAAACCACAGGTCTAACATTATACTACTTTATTATGACTAACATTGATTGTCACAAACTAAATATCTTGGACATCTGCTTGCACGACTTGAACTTCGAGTATTGGACAAGGGTTCTAAACAAACAACAATTATCTCTCATATTCTCTTCTAACCTGATGCTCTCAGTTTCACTACATGGCCAAAATTGGTAGTGGATAAAATCATTTGAGCTATCAATGAATCATTGAGTGATGTATAAAAGTTGAACTGATTTGACGGATACGAGCAACAGTTGGAAATTAAAAAGGACTGATTAGGGCAGACTGCGTTCTACGAAGGTGTTGGACAGACTCAGTAACTGTGTTACTCATCACAAGGATCAAGACTATCTAACAGACAGATGAAGCTGTGATATTTTAGGCTGAATGACATAGTGTTTCATGAAATAGTATCATTTGTAGTGGATGTATGCTGACGGAGCGCCTTGCAGGGACAGAATTCGAATTAGGTAAACCAAACCTAATTCGAATATTTCAAATATACAAAGTATTCAACGAGTTGGAGGGGAATTTGACTAACGGGTGAAAGGCATTCCTAATACAGCTTTTCCTGGTTGAATGTTCCAGAAGCAGGTGAATGGGCATACATATTCCCCGTCTGTCACGGCAAGGCGAATTGAATTGCTTGAGTAGCAGCGTGGTTTAATTGGTTATTCTACTTAGTTAAGTTAAGCACACTCCACCCAGTCTCCGAATGATCTGGTGCTGCTAACTTTTAACGTTAAAGGCGTAACCTTGAGATCAAATTTTCAGTCTCCGAGATGATATCAGCTCCTTTAAATATAAAAATTATATTGAAATCTCAATGCTGAACAAACAATCTCTGCCACTATGATCGGTATCGTTTTTTTTGTGTGTGCACCAAGTCTCTTCCAATATTTAAAGTTGTGTTTCTGAAACTAGTTTTGCAACACGTTTCTGTTAAATTCGGCAAACGTCGTTGAAAATATTTTAAACAGTGCAAATCAGTGGAATAAAAAAACCACATTATGTTGTATTTTTAATGAAGAAAGATAATACGACCGCCCTTAAAATGGAGTATATGAATAACGTTTAAATCTGAGAATAATTTCTCCAGGCCCAGCCATGTTGGTGGATTGGTGGATTGCCTAAAGCAAAAGCGTACAATGACCATGTGCTCTATTTTTGAAGGAAATCAAACGTCATAATGAGGAGGAAGAAATAGCTCGTTAGCATCGCCTTCAATAACCATTTTAATATGCCGCCGACACTCGACTGACATGCGGATGTTGGCATGTTCCCATACATCAATTGTTCACATAAAAATAGTTTTTTGGTAATGCGTGGAATCATTGCTCACTGCCTAGCAGCAGCGAAATGGAATCCGTATCATTGCTGTTCGGGTAGGCAATGATATCAGGGCAGCCATTCAGCTTCTTGCGATGGAGTATGGGGCATACTAAAAAGATCATCCACCAGATGGCGTCACAGTTTGGTGTGTGTTGCCTAAACCTGTGCATGTGTGTGCCATGCGCCGGCTTGTGTCACCGCTGGTGTCACAATCCAGTGACAGATTGGTTCTCCAATTCACTTGCACATAATTATTCGCCTATTTATATTAGGGAAGTAAGGTCTTATCAGGACATTTAAAATGTAGTTACCATTACAGGACGCTTCATGAGGTGCATTTTTTTTTAAACAATTAGCATTCCTGCTATAACTGTTGAGCTCGTGTTGTGTTCCTATATGTATCGTACGCCGTCGAAAGCTGCTAGCGATTTTCCCTCCGTAACACATGGGATTTTGTGTAAATACCTATTCATGTAAATTTTTCCTTTTATGTTAGATGGGAAATAGAATTTATCGAATTTTGAAAGTAAGCCATGCTAGTTGTCTATATGGTTGTACGAGCCTATGTTCCTTAAAAAGAGCTTGGCATATAGTGTACGTTCATTCAATGACTTATATAGTTAAATTATTGCAAGGGTAATGAAATCCTAATTTCACTGCTATTAAATGTTGTGTATTTATTGCTTTGGTTATGCATGTATATGCTTGTTAATTGTTCCGTTAACACAACTGAATTAAATGGGAAAGTCGTCGTAGGTAATTAGTGGAACACATATTTTTTTCTACGTACCAATTAAATATTAAATTTCGACGGAAAATCAGTAGTCTTGTTTAACTCAGTGTTATTTTGCATGAGATTCTGATTTTCTTTCCCGCGAGTATAAAATAGAACGAGTGTCGCATTGCTTGCAGAGGTTAACAGTTTGATACAAGAGTTGATCGAATTAAGTAACTGTGGGCCATAATGTATGGTGGTTAGTGAAGTTAGGGATCTTGGTGTTAGCATATTCTGAAATAGAAAGATAGTGATACTGCTCAAAATCCTGACAGTAGTACTAAACGTGATGAAAATATTGAAACCTGTGTCTTCTTTTTCGGAAAACCTCCTCCCAGATCGCTTATGCAACTTATTCATTTCAATTTTTTGTTGCAGTCCCAGTGATTTCCAAGCAAGATAAATATAAGGTTCTTTGTTCTCCAACTTCGTGACTTCAATCACCACTGGTGATTTGCGGGATATATTCTTCGTCAGTTGCTCACAATAAACGACAACAACATAAATAAAAAGTCAATAATCTGCTTATGATTATTTTTGTTAGCAAGCAATTACCACGGCAAACTTTCCAACAACTCTGCAGTGCATATCTAATCCTCAACACGCTTTATCTTCCATCGTAACTTCGGCTCAGGTGGTATCAGTCTTGCCAGAAGTTTTGACTTCCGAGTAAAAGGTTAGGAGATCAAGTACAAGTTCAGAAGTGAGTCTCAAACTAGTACGCAGCTTGTTTCGAAAACTCTTGTTGTAGTTGGAGAACAACAAACTACATTACTCTGTTGTAGTTGGAATTGTAGTTGGTGAGCAGAACAAGCGGAACAATAGATTCCCGTGTTTGTTGCAGTTGGTGTTGCAGTTGGTGAGCAGAACAAGCAGAATAATAGATTCTCGTGTTTGTTGCAGTTGGTGTTGCAGTTGGTGACACAGTTGGTGAGCAGAACAATACATTACCCTCTTTATTGCAGTTGGCGTTGCAGTTGGTGAGCAGAACAAGCAGAATAATTGATTCCCATGATAGTCAACTTCAATTATTATAATGAAGTTCATCTAGCGACCAATGACTAGGGGAAAATAAGTTGAAAGAGAATAGCAGGGTATCATCTCCATACCAGTCGTATCGGAGATACGTTAAAGGCCGACTATCAAACGATCACGTCCGCTTCGATTTGAGTCAAAATGAATGGCAATGTATTTAGTTGAAGATGACAACAATATTTATGTCATCATGTCATTGTAACGCTGCTCGTGACGTTTTGATTGCAATTAAAAACTATTTGACTAAATTTGTCCCACCAGCAGAGTGAGGAAAGTCACAAGGCATAATAACATCGTAGGAATAAAAGTAACGACACAAAGGCATAACAGCATTGTAGCAATAAAAGTAGCAACACAAAGGCATAACAGCATCATAGGAATAAAAGTAACGACACAAAGGCATAACGGCATCGTAAGAATCAAAATAACGACACATAATCATAACAGCATCGTAGGAAAAAAAGTGACGACACAAAGGCATAACAGCATCGTAGGAATAAAAGTAACGACACAAAGGCATGCCAACATCGTAGGAATAAAATTAACGACACAGCGGCATAACAGCATCGTAGGAATATGAGTAACGACACAAAGGCATTACAACATTGTAGGAATAAAAATAACGACACAAAAGCATAACAGCATCCTAGGAATATAAGTAACGATAAAAAGGCATAACAACATCATAGGAATAGAAGTAACGACACAAAGGCATAGCAGCATCGTAGGAATAAAAGTAATGTTACAATGGCATAACAACATCGTAGGAATAAAAGTAATGACGCAAAGGCATAACAACATCGTAGGAATAAATGCCACGGGGAAGTCAGGGATGATATTTTACCCAAATTTGTTACAATTTAGTGGATTAATTTTGAATATTACTCTATTTGACAGAGGCATTATTTAAACAAACTGCATTCTAATTTTTTTTTCAAAAAATTCATTGGCGAAACTGGAAGAAGTATTTATTAATTATTCCCATATAATATTTTGTGTTCTCGTATCACCAGATTGAAAAATACCTAAGCTCAAAACTGTTTTTCGCTGAGTGGGATTCAATATCGAAACACTCTAGTGCACCCAGAACACATAATCTTCTGTTGTCAAGCCGCTTGTCACGTCCAACATTTTGGAGATAATTAGACCTTCTAAAGTTCTCACACCTGTCTATGTGAGCTGAAATATTGCTGGTACCGCCTATACTTATTAGGTCTCTGTTAGCACTATGGTCGCGGGATGAAACGATGTAAGAGAATCCAGCTAAGCGAGCAACTCAAATAAAATAACAAAGCCAAGGCTATAAGCCATGTTAATAGTCCCATTAAGTCAAATCATCAGGTATGGTAAACAACAATTCAGTAAAGATAGATGTCCGTTCTAGGTGTAGACGCTCGAAATAGAAGTAAAAGTGGTGTCAAAGGGCGGTGCGAGGGTATTGTGTCAGAGGTGCGGTCCATGAAGTAACGGGTTATCCCTCGAGGCGCCATCGAAAGTTTTCCATTCACGTTCACGCAGCGGTGACTCTGCGCCTATTGCCAACTTGGACTTTGTTGCTCCTGGCCGACTGCAGTTTAAGACAGAAGGTGAACCACCTTCAAATTGCCGTAAGCTCCAGTTGTGTTGATTGTTTCATCACTCAGAACACCGGGCTTCAGCTGTTCTGAGGGATGAATTTGCGTACAGTAAAATGATGATAGCCGGGATTCTTCTTTAATGTCTACAAATATTTCAGTTACTGTGCTTTAAGGCTACATGAATCGTGTACAGCAGGTAAAACGTCACCGGTTTGAAATGGCTGCATTTAAGAACGCCTTCTCGTTTGAGCGCTACCTTCCTAAACGCTCTCAGCGATTCACAGCCCCCTGGCTTACATACAACTGTTTTAATATTCAATTGCTTTGATGCTTATGCATTTACATCACTTTTTGACAAGCGGTCTATTCGTTGTGAGCCACAATGGCTTGGGGCGCATTTTGTTAACGCCCAATTTTCTTCCCGTCTCCGATTATTGATTCAAGCAGTTGAATTCACTGGGTATTTTTCCCCATTTCAGGGAGGTTCTCTTGAATTGAACCCTGTTAAGTTGAGTAAGGTTAGGATGAGGCAGGCTGAATTTGCTTATTTTAAGTTTGTTTTCATTAAGTAAGGCCAGGTTTGGTTCAATTAAAAGCAAATAATGCACGTCCGGGATGGAACATGCCATTTCATCAGGAAATTCTCCCAATACGCCCATCGATGTGATCTTCATGAGGACGAAGGTAGCGCCTAAGTCAAGGGTCTTAAACGCATCGGAGTGATCTATTGCACACATTAGCGCAACAGGAAATTAGCTATTACGTCAGTAGCGGTTACGGCGGAAGCTATAAAAACATTTGTAGGTTGAAAATAATGAACGCTTAAAATTAATTGAATTGTTTTTGCCGATGGTTATGGTTGACCTAACGAAAGCGAGTTCACAAAATTATTAACAGTAACGGTTTCGTGTGTAGCTGAATAAAGTAGTAGCTCTATAGTAAACGATTTGCTAGATGAGGTATTTGGATATGAATCCTCTTCGTACTAGGAGTTACATCATCCCCTTTTGGTGACAGAAAATAAAAGGCTCCGCGTTCAATGACACTCATAGGGAAGACGAGAGAGCAGCATGAACAAAAACCTTGTAGTTATGTTCAGTAAACATATAATGTGAAAGTTACATTGCTCAATTACCGTCATAACAACTCTTGTTGTTGATGATAACTCAAATAGCGACGGAAAATGAATATCCAAATAGTAAAATATACAGTTCAACACACAACTTAGATGAAATGTCGCATAGGAAATCGAAGCAACACGTCTCTCTGTGTCTGTCCGCACAGATCACAAAATGGACGCAGAGGATGATGGATCCGTCCGGCTTGCAAAATTCATGGGCTATTCATTCATGGCGGATGAATTCCGAACATTTCGACGAAGCTTCCAATAGAGTGAAATAGAGTAACAAATAATCATGGGTTTGAAAACAGTCAGAAATTATCCTCGGCATTTGGGGCAATTAGAGGCGATTTCTTGAGAAAAAAACTCCTAATCACCCGCTGTCCACCAGGCAGAAGTCTCGACATTACCATCGAGATGAGTCCCACATGGACACATTAACCAAAGATTGGCGCATCGGCGATTAGCTGAAATCGGAGTTATTTCCTGAGTATACTAGATTCCTGACTATCACAAGAAAGTGCATTGAAAAAATATCACCTTAATTCTAGTATGATAGTTGAGTAAGGAATCATATTGGAGTTGGTTAACAATCTATGAAAGTTGTGGTTTATATTGCGTGAATATTGTACACGTGGATCAGTCTGAACGCTCTCTGTTCATGTATAAATGAATCAAATTAGGTGAAGCACGTGTTGAACATGTTTGTCACTTTTATGCCATTATTTTATCGAAATGTGAGTTGCATTGATTTTCCAGGCCTATTCGATGCACAAAAGCTTTATATTAATCTACCTGGATACTTTTCTCTTCGAGACGATTGAGCGCATTATAACGTCGAATGATTCTACCTGGATACTTTTCTCTTCTACCTGGATACTTTTCTTTTCTACCTGGATACTTTTCTCTTCTACCTGGATACTTTTCTCTTGGAGACGATTGAGCGCATTATAACGTCGAATGATTCCTGACTCGGCAAAGCGCGGGTCCTCGCTCACAAATATTACGTGTCGGTGGTCATTGTCGGCGGTGAACTCGATTATTGGGTGTTTACCGACACCTAATCCACATCACACTCCGACACATTTGATGCACAAATCCTCCCTACCAGATCCAGACTGTATTCTAGCCCCGTGGGTCTGAGAGACGCTCCCAGCATGACGAGTCAGGCGGAGTTGAGACCCCCTGCCTAATTAAGGACGAGCAGCCAGCGCCAGAGGCAGGGACGGACCAAACCACGAGCGCTTGGAGCAGGGATGGACAGAGGCAGCCAGCGCCAGAGGCAGGGACGCACCAAACCATGACCGCTAGGAGCAGGGATGGACAGAGGCAGCAGCGCCAGAAGCAGTGACGGACCAAACCACCAGCGCTTATTGCAGGGATGGACAGAGGCAGCCAGCGCCAGAGGTAGGGACGGACCAAACCACCAGCGCTTGAAGCAGGGATGAACAGAGGCAGCAGCGCCAGAAGCAGTGACGGACCAAACCACCAGCGCTTATTGCAGGGATGGACAGAGGCAGCCAGCGCCAGAGATAGGGACGGACCAAACCACCAGCGCTTGGAGCAGGGACGGACAGAGGCAGCCAGCGCCAGAGGTAGGGACGGACCAAACCACCAGCGCTAGGAGCAGGGATGAACAGAGGCAGCCCGCGCCTGAAGCAGTGACGGATACAAGTAGCCAGCGTCCAAAGCAGAAATACCCAGTATTTTTCGAAATTTGCTTGCGTCATTTGTTCATAACTAGGATAAGGTCGTCGCTGCTCAAGTATATATTCGACCGGAGAATACATGTTATTTAACAACTATAAATGAAACCTTTGAGATTTTTAGATTCTTTTTCGGGGTGTTATATCTAGGGCCGCATATAATCAATAAATGGCATTCATTTGCGGAATGCGTATCAAAGTATATTATGATGATGTGGTAAACAATAATTCATTATCTTTATAATGTGTGAAAACCAATTAACCACAGGACGATTGGATGTGATAAAATTCTACGAGAAATATTGTGACACTATTGCTTTCCCTTCTTGGTTTTGTCATGGTTGAATCGACTCCCAATATTTCCCCATCGAATTGTGTAACGGTGTTATGATTGAGCTTCTGTATCCCCTTACCTCCACTGCAGCTTCCGTCCTTTAACTTACCTCCACTGCAGCTTCCGTCCTTTAATTTACCTCCACTGCAGCTTCCGTCCTTTAACTTACCTCCACTGCAGCTTCCGTCTTTTAACTTACCTCCACTGCAGCTTCCGTCCTTTAACTTACCTCCACTGCAGCTTCCGTCCTTTAACTTACCTCCACTGCAGCTTCCGTCCTTTAATTTACCTCCACTGCAGCTTCCGTCCGTTAACTTACCTCCACTGCAGCTTCCGTCTTTTAACATACCTCCACTGCAGCTGCTGTCCTTAAAGGATTATCTGTGAATGAATGTTGTGTCTCCGTTTGAAAGCATGTCTGGTACAAGTTACGACTCCATGTTTTCAAATCATGAACAGCTCCAAGACAACACTTGGACTCAGTTATGTATGCTGCGTACACTGAGGTGTGAGTGTAAAAAAAGATGACGCAGATGAACGAGGGTCAGAGCGTAACCAAGATCAGAAAAAATATTTCAAATAGCTCATAAATTAGTAGCGATCTGAATTGATTGATTGGAGACAATGTTACCAGATGCCGCTCTTCGCAAATTGTTTTGTTTGCCCCCTAATACAAATCTACACCAATAAGGCTCAATCCTGTAACCGTGATGATGTCTATGAACTATATATAAATGAACACCATGACATTTAGCCATGAAGCAAGTGGGTTTCTCATAAAAAAGAGTCTCGATTGTCCTAACTCAATATATTATACAAAATGAAGAACACTTCTTCTGAAGGTTTATATATATA
>SDVV010025335.1:0-12439 GCA_016164225.1 Gammarus roeselii | reverse complement strand
GTATATGTTCCTCCACTTCAGCCATCAAAGAGGAGTATGATGTCGTGTATATGTTCCTCCACTTTAGCCATCAAAGAGGAGTGTGACGTCGTGTATGCCACTTACCTGACGCTTTACGCTCCAACTGATCACGATAATAGTCACGTGTCCGGTCGGCGCGAGACGACATGCCAATCAGCGTCGTCGTCATTCATGGACACAGTGAAGATCATAACGGAAATGAATGCAGACCGTATAAAATGATGTAAATAGGGTTTGATTCTTTTTTTATTCTCATTTCCCCCAGAGCCTCAACGCGAGTCATAATAGGCTCCTCCGTAGAGCTCGATGATCATGGATTCCAGTAGGCTCGCACGCCTCAGTGTTCGAGAAAAAACAATGCTGTTAAAGTTAGAAAAATGTGAACATTTTAGCAATGTCAGACGCACACTTGTGCGCACAAAAAAAACGCTTAGGCGAAACGGATCTCCGCTCCCAATCATTAAGAACTTCATGAGTAACATGAATGCACGCTAGTGCGTACAGGTAGCATCGTCGAGACTGGTACAAGGTTTACGGCTACACGGACAAAGTCAGCTCCGGCAGCAACGATAATAGTACAATTCATTTATTCAGGTAAAACTCAGACGAAACGAATCCTCGCCTCCAATCATTTAGAACTTTAGGACTAACATGTACGCACGCTTGTGTGCACAGGTATCATCGTTGAGACTGGTACAAGGCTCACGGCTACACGGACAAAGTCAGCTCTGACAGCAACGCAACACAATGTTTACAGCTACGCGGTCTAGTTCAGTTACGGTTCAATTTATTCATTCAGGTAAGTTAAAGACTCAGACAAAACGAATCCCCGCCTCCAACCACTCAGAACTCCGAGACCAATATGCACGCGTGCCAGTGAGCACAGATAGTATCGTCAAAATTGGTACAATCAACTCCAACCGCAACGCGTCACAAGATATTATAGCTGCGCAGTCCAGGTCAACCCCAGAAACTACTTATGGTCTGTGCACGCGCGAGCGAGCACAGACTGAAGAAAAAACAAACATTCACAAAATCACTAACAGGAACTCCCGCACAAATACACCAGCATTATTATACATGACAAAATTGTGGATCGTGAAGAAGAATATAAAGGCAGGTTCGTCATGGGCAGAAAAACTGCTCAGGTTATTGATTTCGCAATTATTTTTTAAGGGGATTGGGTGGGGAAGGGGGTCTAGGTCCCTTGAGTCCCAGATGAGCCCAGTGAATCCCGAGGGGTAACCCAAGTCCCTCGGGTCTTCCCGAGCTTTCCGGGTCCCCGAGACCCCTCGCGTCAGCTCATCTCGGCTTGTCTCGAATCATTTCGGCCAGTCTCGGCTCGTCGCGACCAACTCGACTCGCCTCAACATGTTTCGACTGATCTCGACGCACCACGACCAGCCTCGACGTGACTCTCCCCATCTGCGCTAGTAATCATGAGAACTGAAATAACAAAAATTTTCCCTCAAGCATTTAAGGGTGGGAGTGGGGTGGCAGAGGTACTCGGGTAGCAAAAGAGCCCAACGAATCACGGAGGGTAACCCAAGTTCCGCGGGTCCCCCGAGCTACCCGGGTCCCCTCGTCTCAGCTCATCTCGGCTTGTCTCGAATCATTTCGTCCAGTCTCGGCTCGTAGCGACAAACTCGACTCGCCTCAACATGTTTCAACGGATCTCGACGCACTTTGACCAGTCTTGACACGACCCTCGCCCTTTGTGCACGTGATCCGCGGACTGCAATTATTAATTATTCTACTCAAGCGTTTCACATACATACATTTTTCTGTGTAAGGGTTTTACAGCGTGGGGAGAGGGAAGCAGGGGACCCAGAGTTCAGAAGGGCCTCAAGCGGATACTAAAATTTCTCAAAGGGGTCCCAAAGGGTCTCAAGGGTGTCCCAAAGGGCCCCGAAAGGGTCCAAGTGGGTCCCCCCAAATCCTCCTGATCTTTAAAGTCCCTGGGTTCGCGAAACACCCGAGTTTCTCTAGTCCCGTGGGTCCCACGAGCACCCCCATTCCCGGGTCACCTAGCCTCAACTCTGTCTGGCTTTCGCTGTCTAAGATCAACATCAACTTTATTTCACCATTTAGCCATCAAAACGCTTAGCTGTGCTCAAACATTTATTAGGCGCCCGGGAGAGCTTAAATTCTCCCACCGTAGGTTGGACTAGACTAACAAACACACCGCATAGTCCACTTAGGGCCCCTGTGGGCGTCTAACGATACATAATTATATAACTAATCCAAAATTAATCACCATGAAAGAAAGGCCCAGATAAATAATCGAGCCCACGAAATATGTAAGAATGAAATACTAAAATAAAGTGTTAATGATCATTCAAATGAATTATCATACATCCTCCGCAAATAGGGTTGGAAGGGGTACACTAAGACGCATAACGTGTATAAATACATTTATTTGCATATGTCATGTTCCCCTCTCTTTTTGAGTCATTTTCTGGTTAGTGAAATTTATGTATTTACCGCTAGATTATTGTTTTAGATTATTTTTTTATTCACCAAGTATGAATTTTTGCGCACGTTGCGATACGTTCTTTCCATATACCACTTTCTTTAATTTACTACTAGTTCATCTACATGAAAACCGCAACTGTGGTGATTACTCGTTATTTATTTGATATTTACAATTGTTTACAAGAAATTGCGCGTGATGTCGAGTGAGAAACGTTTCCCAACGATTTTACATCCACTGTTCCTAGTCACTCCATTTGTATCTAGAGTGTAAAGGCTTGCTCGGTCGACGGTTTCTTTACCCTTCATAATCTTCCATACTTCAATCATGTCGCCTCTGACTCGACGTTTCTCAAGCAAATAAAGATTGAGTTCACGTAGCCTGTCTTCGTACAATTTATTCCGCAGCGAAGGGATGAGTTTGGTAGCTCTGCGTTGAACCTTCTCTAATTTAATAACGTCTTCTCTAGGATACGGAGATCAAAATTTAACGGAATACTCTAGATGCGGTGTAACAAATGCATTGTATAACTTGACCATACTGTCTTTGTTTTTGTACGAGATAGTGCGGGATATCATGCCTAGCATTTTGTTGCCTTTCTTGGCAGCATCGTTACATTGCTTTCTACTTTATAAGTCGTTACTAAAAAAAATGATGACACCTAAATCTCTCTCTTCGGTGACAGGAATGAGTTTCTATCCGGACATTGAATTTTCGTGCTTGAAGTTAAGAAAACCTATGTGCATGACTTTACATTTGTCTACAATAAATTTCATTTGCAACTTTTCTGACCAATCAAAAATACTGTTCAAGTCTACTTGGATCTGCTGACACTCTAGTTTAGTTTGTACTCTTCCTCCCATCTTAGTGTCGTCTGCAAACTGGCTTATATTTGAGAGTACGTTGGTATCGAGATCGTTAATGAATATTGTAAAGAGAACTGGACCTAACACGGATCCTTGAGGCACGCCGCTTGTGATATTGACCCAGGAGAGGAAGCTCCATTTAGTACAACTCGCTGCCGTCTGTCCGTAAGCCAGCATTTTATCCAGTTGTTAAGCTCTACGCAAATACCGATGCTGTGCAATTTACTAACTAGGCGCTTGTGTGGGGACTTAATCAAATGCTTTTCTGAAAGTCAAGGTAAATAATATCGATTGAAAATTTTGTGTCGTAGATTTCTATTATATTCATGGAAAAAGTAGCAGGTTCGTAAGACAGGAACGGTTGCTGAGAGTCGCCAATTAGTTTGTTTGATTCTAAAAATTCTGTAGTTTTATACTTTATCAAACTTTCCATCAATTTGCCAATGACTGAGGTGAGACTAATTGGACGGTAATTGCCGAGACTCTTCTTGTCAACTTTAAAAAAAATTGGGGTAACATTGGCATCGTTCCATTTAGAGGGGCAGATGCCATTTGTGAGACATTGGGTGAAAATGTTGGATAAAGGTTCGGCGATTTCGTTTCTAGTCTCTTTTAGAATTCTGGGATGAATTTGGTCTGGACCTGGAGATTTTGTGACTTTCAGTTTATCTATATATTTAATAACTTCGACGGGTGGAAAGTTCACGGTGCTGAGGGTTTCAATTCGTTTTTCCGCAATGATATCCTCAGGATTAGGATTATCCTGATTCTCTGACGTAAAATCAGAACAAAAGTATTCATTAAGTAGGACACTCATTTTAGTGTCGTCCGTTTCTAATTCACCAACATCGTTCGCGAGAGAACCAATTACAGATCTTGATTTTTTTTTAATCGAAATGTAACTAAAAAATTGCTTCGGATTAGTTTTGGCATTGGCGGCAATTTCATTTTCCGAATCCTTCTTCTTACGATATGTACTGTTTTATTGTTTTCTAATCAGATATGTCGGTATGATTTACGATATCAATCATAGTGTGGCAGCCTCAACTTCCATATTATTTCCGTGTTATACCTATATTCATATTTACTGACAAAGTTTCCTGACGTCACGCATCAATGCAAAGTTTTCGTATATTTTCTAGTGATTTCTTCTTCAACCTATTTTAATAAGTATTCATATCTAATCTCCATTCAATTTGACAGCAATTACGCCATTTATTTCATTCATTCTTACACATCTCAGTGAGTTGAGACTTCTTCCACCAGCCATCTCCTCCAAACTATTATTGATGTTACTTTCTGTGCCTCCTTTGTGCTCTCCCCTACATCATCCTCTTGTGCTACGTGACCCACAGCACTATGTACCGTCGACTCCCTTTTATAATTTATTATAGTGTTTGCATTTAATATTAGTATTAAGGGCTTAACTCCGTCGCAGCCGCAACGCGAATCATCGCAAGAATGTAAACCGGTTTCATTTTTACACGCAATGATCTATCTATCTCTTTTCATTTGTTTCAATTTCATTCAAGTTTATTTCAAACAAATCTTTTGTCGTCAGATTGCGCTTCAGTCATAGTTTTATTTGTGTTAGCCATGGTTTGATACGCACACTCATTCCCTAGCCCGCCATCGCTTGCCTGAGGATGTGTTCATCATTTAGATTACTATGATGTGCTCAGGAATCCATTGCAAGGTTTGATGACTGAATACATTGGACTGTTTAAACAGATGAGTTATTAATGTGCTAAGTTAAATGTATTATGTCTCTTTTACATTTACTTCTGTTTAAATATATTGAATTCATAAAACTGTAACCTCACCCATTGCAAATTTAAGTCCCATTGTTATAATTGAATCATACGTTCTTTTTTTAAACAATTTGTTCCCAAACCGTTTTGTGCACTATATTGCTTATATCAATAAAATTGAATGCATGCTTACTTCAAGGAACACACTACAAATTCACTTTTAAACTTAATTGACGAATTTTTTTTTCAAAAACTATTTGTCATCTCCAATTTTCGGATTATATAGTACATCATATATTTTTTCTATTTGTATCGTACATCGCACATATCAGAATCCATCACTTTAGTTACTGAGGATTGGTTTCCTACTCCACAATGATCTGCATGCGGCTTGTGGAGGTTGGTTTGAAGGACCAGACAAGCGTTGTGTTATTATTTGATGCTTTAAAGGGATTTCAGAGCGTTTCGATCAATAATTTAAAATGAATAACCCTTTGGACGCCATATTTTCTTACAATTTGTCTAGATTGAAATTGATCAGTTCTATCGGCTTCGATAAAACCTTCCTCAATAACGATCATTTGCCAAAATATATGTCAACAGCTGCGCCTACGCCTATGCGTAAACATGTACATGTAGATACATTGAATATGTGTATACAAAACGGATATATAAAGAGAACTCCATCGTGATGACAGAAGATGCGCCTGACAACTGGCGGGGACGTGACATTTCATACTAAATAACCATCGTTGCAAAAACTACGAAAAATATCATGAATGATAATATTTATTACATTAAGTACTATATTAAAAGGCCATCTTAAACATGGAAATGATAAATTCAGGTCAAGCCAGTATGGTCGAAGAAATTAAGTATGCCACTATACGAACAAGGGTAAATAAATGTTAGGTAAGGACCTTATTTACGGTGCCTGTTATTACCCGCATTTTAATCAGTGATTTGCGTAGAATGATTTCTTTAATTTCAAAACGTTTAATTCCTCGACCCTTTCCGCCTACGCGTTAGAAGGTGTGGCGGAATGCATTGAAGCTTAATTTCATGCCATACACTCGTTAAACAGTAAATAGCTTGAGTTAATTAATTAAGAGACCCAAGTGAACTTTATTTCGTTGCTTCTTAGTGCCGTATTTAATTTAGTGAAGGTGGCGTCAGTAAAAGTCTTTGCTGAAACTTCATTCGAATCGTTGCGTAAAGCCACCATCTTACGAACAAGTAAGTCAATTTCATAAGTGAATCCTTTAAAAAAAATATCATCTCCACATTAGTCAACAACAAAAGAATTAAATAACGATGATATTTTCCGCTTGAAAAATTTGCTGCCAATAACTATTATAAACAATATATCAGGTGTAATTACTTTTCATTTGATATCACAAATTGTACAAGAGATATAACACATATGATTTTAGATCCTGATTCTTTTTGGTTCCATTAAGTTATGAATTGAAACAGTTCTCTGGTGTTCCCTTCGTATAGCAGGGTGCCATTTTGGCAGGCAGTTTTGCAACCAGAGTTGACAGCCGAGTCTTAGAGGGTATCAAGCACAATACAGCCTTTGGTCGAGGTTAGAAGGAAAAGATTGCAACAAGGAGTGTCCCAAGAGACCTTAGACCGAAGCCTGCCCTCACAAACCTTCATAAAGATCTCGGTCCCAGCGGGTCGGGATGTCATCCCTAAATGTTCACACCCTAATCCTTGGCCCGTTGTGAGAGCTGCAAAACAGTGGCTTCTCCTTTTAACACTTGGCTCGGCGACGATGCACCAAGACTAGCTTGGGCACTCTTTTCAACACTGTGGGGCTTGGCGTGTGCTAAGCACAGTGTCTTGATTGCATCAAGACAGTGTCTTGATGCAAAAAATTCCACATCATGTATGTGTCATCTGTCACTCTCTTCTGAACACTCAAATCCCCCTGGAGTTGCAGTCATTCTGCGATTGCTACTCCAAAAAGACACCTAAATTTGGGTTCGGACGATTTACTTCTGGATTCTTTCCAGAAGTTGCAACGTTTTCTGTCCGGCACTGATCAAGAAAAAAACACTACGGCGCGAATGATGATTTGCTGGGCAATTGAACATACATTCCTTATTTCCTCCTAAATAAATTGATCTCTTTCAAAGAAACAAAGTTCAAGGCAAAGTTGGGTAAATATGAGTTACCAATCGATTTAGATTTTTACGTCAATTTCAAACTACAACAACATAAATTCTCCTGTCAGGAAGCGTTGGAACCTCGACGGAATTCTATATTAACCAGCGTCATTCCAATGGACACGCAATGGGGGTTACGTACCTGCTCACTGCATGGCCCTGAGCAGTGTTTGAGGCACCTTCCAAGTTCATTGCGTCTCATTAAGTGATTTAGATCATGGGCGTACCCAGGAGGGTTGGATTTCCCCCTATCCTTTAGGTCCAAAGATGTGAAGGAATTCAATTTATCGGACTAAATGGTCTACTTCAATACCTTCAAAACATGAAACCCCTTTCCCTTCAATGAACACTAGAAATCCACTCTCTCCCGCATCTCGATAACAAGGAAGTCATTACTCCGCCCTCCCCCACCTCTCCCCTCAGACCCTAACAACCCAGTTATCCCCAGTAGTTGGGAAGGAATATCCCCAGTTGTTCCCACCCAGCCAGTTACCGGAAGAACCCCTCCCTTCCTAGGCCTCTCGGGGCCCGTCGTGGCCACACAGCCAGCGATGGTATAAGCCCCCGCCCGAGCGCTAATCCCCCCATCAAGCCCCTGTTTTATTTCATCGGCAACGGGACGCGGCATTTTAGAAAGGCTGGCCTGCCTTACACACATGCACTTGGGTGGATGTGAGCGGATGTGTGCGAGACAAGGCTGTAGTTGAAACGGGCATAGGATTCAGCGTAACTCGCTTCCAGCTGAGGTGAGTATGATGAGTGCTGCATGATTATATATGTTCAGTTTAAGTTATTCTTTGTGTATCCATGTATCTATTTCGATGATTCACAATTTTTATTTTGAAAAATCTGTTATAAAATTTGTTGGCGATTTTCTTCTGAATCCACAACGATAAATGAAGTATCTACCACGAGTATCCCAAAGAACATTTTTAGGGCATAGAATTTTCAAAATTTGCTTAGAAAACTTGTTCCTAAATAAGATGCAATGAAACAAGCCAGCTTACGAGTGTCCGGCTACCCCATGCCTCATAAATAAGGCCATTAAATGATGAGATAAATCACACAAAACATATCAATGAAGAAATTTCAAATTGAATTTCAGATGTTATAATTCAACTTCAATAGTCTATGGATTCTAACAATAATACTGCCTGAAACAAATCAACGTTAAGCTTTATTTAGAGTCCATCAAAATTGCCCTGTGCCATTCGACAAGATTCTTCACCATAATAAGAGTAAAAAATCCCCGACTCGCGAAGTTCATTGTCGAAGCAGTGATTGGAACCTCTAATTAGCCGACAATTAAAAATATCTGTCGCCTCTGTGAATTACGCTACCAGTTTGAATCATGGGTCAATTAGAGGTAAAACAAAATTTAATGTAATTGGTTGACGTGTTTGTTCTGAGCGTCTGGACCGCGGTGTCTGATTTGAGCCTCATTTCCACCAGAGCCTCAACGCGAGTCATAATAGGCTCCCCCGTAGGGCGCGACCGTCGTTAATTCAGGTAAGTTCGCACGGCCTCGCGTGCGAAAATATTAGTATTGTCAAGATGAAATCAGTACATATTTTAATTGTGGCATATTCGCGTACTAGCGCGTACAAGAGAGTATAGAGTTAATGCGTATCTTCGTAAAATGTGTTGTTGTTTCTGTGCGATAGGGCTCGATGATCATAGATTCTAGTAGGCTCGCACGCCTCAGTGTGGGAGAAAAAAAAAACGTTGTTAAAGTTAGATAAATGTGAGAAATTTAGCAATGTCAGTCGCACGCTGCTGGGCACAAGAAAAACGCTTAAACGAAACGAATCTACGCTTTCAATCATTTAGAACTTCGAGTGTAATATGTACGCACGATAGTGCGTACAGGTAGCATCGTCGAGACTGGTACAAGGTTTACGGCTACACGGACAAAGTCAGCTCCGACAGCAACGCATCACGGCCTAAACCGCTACGCGGTCTAGGTCGGTTTTAGTACACTTCATTTATTCACGCAAGACTCAGTCAAAACGAATCCTAGCCTCCAATCGTCTATAACTTCAAGAGTAATACGCTAGTGCGTACAGGCATCATCGTTGAGACTGGTACAAGGTGAATGACTACACGGACAAAGCCAGCTCCGACAGCAACGCAACATAATGTTTACAGCTACGCGGTTTAGTTCAGTAGAGGTACAATTTATTTATTAAGGTAAGATAAAGACTCAGACAAAACGAATCCCCTCCTCCAACCACTCTGAACTCCAAGAGTATTTGATTTGATTTGAGCCTCATTTCCACCGGAACCTCAAAGTGAGTCATAATAGGTTCCCCGTAGGGCGCTACCGTCATTGATTTAGGTAAGTTCGCACGGCCTCGCGCGCGAAAATATTAATCTTGCCGAGATGAAATCAAGCACATATTTCAATTGTGGTCTATTCGCGTACTAGCGCGTACAAGAGAGTAAAGAGTTGACGCATATCTTCGTAAATGTATTGTTATCTTTGTGCGTAATGGAGGGGAGAGACCACCTCACTTGCAAAGGCGTTCGGGGCTTAGACAGCTTCGTATAGTCCGGTGTGTTTTCCGAAAGCGATAAGCTTTTCAAGGTAGGTTGGGTCAATGAGTTAGCTTTGTAGGTTGCACGGGGGAACTCCAAGAGTAATATGCACGCGCACCAGTGCGCACAGATAATGTAATCGAAATTGATACAAGGTCTATGGCTTCTCGGATTAGATCAACTCCAACCGCAACGCGTCACAAGGTCTATAGCTACGCAGTCCATGTCAACATCAGATACTACATATGGTCCGTGCACGAGCGAGCGAGCACAGACTGAAGAAAAAACGCCTATTCACAAAATCACAAACAGGAACTCCCTCACAAATATCACTAGCATTATTATACATGACAAAATTGTGAATCGTGAAAAAGAAAGTAAGGGCAAGTTCATCATGGGCAGAAAAACTGTTCAGATTATTGATTTTGCACTTGTTATTTACGGGGGATAGGGTATGGGGGGCAGGGGTCCCTTGGGTCCCAAAAGAGCCCGATTATTCCCGAAGGGTAACCCAAGTTCACGGGTTTTCCCGAGCTCGCCGGGTCCCTCGAGACCTCTCGTCTCAGCTCATCTCGTCGCGCCCAACTCGACTGCGCTAGTAATCATGTGGACTGTAATAACAAAATTTTCACTCAAACATTTTAGGGTGGGAGTGGGGTGGCAGAGGTCCCTCGGGTCCCAAAAGAGCCCGACAAATTCCGGAAGGTTAACCCAAGTCCCCCGGGTCCCCCGAGCACCCCGGGTCCCCTCATCTCAGCTCATCTCGGCTTGTCTCGAATCATTTCGACCAGTCTCGGCTCGTCACGACTAATTCGACTCGTCTCAACATGTTCCGACTGATCTCAACGCACCTCGACCAGCCTCGACGCGACTCTCACCCTCTGTGCCAGTTATCCGCGGACTGTAATAGTTAAGTGTTCTACTCAAGCATTTTACATGTACATTTTTTTTGTATGGGTTTTACAGCATGGGAAGAGAGAAGCAGGGGTCCCAGGGCTTAGAGGGCCTCAAGCGGGTCACAAAGTTTCCCAAGGGTGTCTCGAAGGGTATCAAGGGTATCCCAAAGGGTCTGAGGAGTGTCCCAAAGGGCCCTGGAAGGGTCCAAGTGGGTCCCCCCAAATCCTTATGGTCTTCCAAGTCCCCGGGTTCCCGAAACCCCCGGGTCCTTCGAGTCACGCGGGCCCCAAGAGTACCCCCCCTCCCTTCCCGGGTCACCTAGTCTCAAACAGCCTCGGTTGGTCTCGACTCATCAACTCGCCAGTCGACTCGTCTCCACTTGCCTCAACCTGCCTCGACTCGCCTCGTCCCCTCCACGCATAGTGCCATTAAGACTTTCACTGTTCTAAGATCAACATCAACATTATTTCACCATTTAGCCATCAAAACGCCTAGCTGTGCTCAAACATTTATTTGCGCAAATCCTCCCACCGTAGGTTGAACTAGACTTACTAACACACCGCATAGTCCACCTAGGGCCCTTGCGGGAGTCTAACGATACATAATTATGTAACTAATCCAAAATTGATGACCATGAAAAAAGGACACAGATAAATAATAGAGCCCACGAAATAAGAAATAAAAAAATACTAAAATAGAGTCCTCCTGATCTATAAAACGAATAATCATCCATCCACCCCAAGGACTGCGGTGTCATAAACAAACGAATGAACAGTTAGACGATCTGATTGGCTGTTAACAAGATAAACGGTTGACTATTGGATACACGATTGTGCGAGTAGACGATTGACTGACGTTCTTGTAACGTTCTTGTAACTACCAAAAAACACATCGTTTTCACATAGAGCATTAAGGGTGCGACTCTAACATACAACCTTTACGTAGGAGGATGACCAGACAAGAAATGCAGGGAAAGCGTCGGGTTAGAACGTATAAATTTGAATAGATAATGGGGTCCATCTCCACCGGAGATCTGACGTGTCATGGCGAGCTCCCTCGTAGGGCGATGCGTAGAAATGTTGGCCAATGACAAGTTTCCTTTCAGGAGCAATCCATACCGCCTTATGTACGCATATCGTTCATGACGTAAGTACTCCACATTGCACTGAAACGTTATACGTCGTCGTGCGTTAAACGTGGTCGGTATTGCGGCTACTTAACCACGGAAAAAGAAGTGCAAGCCCTACTTTAATCTCGCTGCGCCCTATATTTTATTCTCCAATGTCAATGAGAAGGAGTTGCTCTATCCTATCATCCAAACAACGTAAATCATAATAGGACTAAACAATATTTAGAATATTCAAAAATTATACATGTCTTTAGGGAAATTTCTTTAATACAGAACATTCAAATTTGTGTTGCAGAGACGTCGAAACAAAATCAAAATGCGTGAGCATCATTGCTCGCCTATTGCCAAGACAGGTTCCCTATCGTACAGTGACTGCACGATCTTGACTGCTTCATCAGCTCACGATCGTGACGCTGATTGCATGATCTTAACTGCTTCATCAGCTCACGATCGTGACGCTGATTGCACGATCTTAACTGCTTCATCAGCTCACGATCGTGACGCTGATTGCACGATCTTAACTGCTTCATCAGCTCACGATCGTGACGCTGATTGCACGATCTTAACTGCTTCATCAGCTCACGATCGTG
>SDVV010025334.1:0-12439 GCA_016164225.1 Gammarus roeselii | reverse complement strand
TGGTTATCGACAGTGATTGTTAATGTAGTTACCCTCATGGTTATCGACAGTGATTGTTAATGTAGTTACCCTCTTGGTTATCGACAGTGATTGTTAATGTAGTTACCCTCATGGTTATCGACAGTGATTGTTAATGTAGTTACCCTCTTGGTTTTCGACAGTGATTGTTAATGTAGTTACCCTCTTGGTTATCGACAGTGATTGTTAATGTAGTTACCCTCTTGGTTATCGACAGTGATTGTTAATGCAGTTACCCTCATGGTTATCGACAGTGATTGTTAATGTAGTTACCCTCTTGGTTATCGACAGTGATTGTTAATGTAGTTACCCTCTTGGTTTTCGACAGTGATTGTTAATGTAGTTACCCTCTTGGTTATCGACAGTGATTGTTAATGTAGTTACCCTCTTGGTTATCGACAGTGATTGTTAGATTGGTAAAGTTTTGCTGGAGTTCCGCGAATCATGTAGTATAGTATAATACCTCGTCCTGAAAATCAGAAATGTCTAGCACCATACAAGCCTTCACATGTCTCGTTTTACACATCCCCTGCTAATTCATCAGCACCCTTATTTGTTTGTGTTTCTCGTGCACCTCCTCTGGAAGTGAGATGATAGTACATGCATAAAACTGTCACGCTTCAAAACTTTGACTGAAAAACTATCACATACCCCTTGGCGCGCCAAGGACCTCAACCGAGCCCTTCTCGAGCACGAGCCTCCACAGAGCGTGGCTTCCTAACACTACCCTCGATGGGCGTGAGCTACCGTCGTTATCAAAAGGTATTGCAATGTCTTTTTTTCTGGGCTGTTCTTTATCCTGTGGTAAGAGAGCAGTAAATTCATGGGATTCTTGTTTTATTTACATTCGATTTGTACACTGGCGCGAGTCTTTTATTGTGTCGAATCTGACGCGCACCAGGAAGATGTCATCGAAAATTTTGGGAATTCTTAAAGCAAGATACAAATGTTGTTTTACAAGTTTAAATACACATTATTTGTATTAAGACTGTATTAGGTGTTCTTAAGAAGAAACGCGTCCTGCCCATGAACATCTAGCTACTGTTTTGTAGGATAGCCTTCGTAATAACTTGTCTCCTCGTATTCTGTGCCCTTGTCAAGTGTGATCCTTCACACCATTGCCAGCATTTTTGGCCATCTCTTCCGGTTCATGTTTTTCTTTGTTCGTTGCCTTTCAGTCTTCCAACTTGCCAGCAGCTGCAGCATGTTGCTGCCACCTATTATTGGTAATTATACGGCCAGTGATCCCATTGCAATACTTCCTGCCATCAGTCATAAACATGATGATGAGTGCAGGGGTATTGAGAGAACATAATGCAGCCTCACACCAAACTAAAACGAACTGACTTGAATTCAAGTTCAAATGGTGTCTATTTTATTCTAATGCTTTACCATAGCTCGTTTACAGAGCCACGGTGCAGATGGACTCTTTTAATCGCATTTAAAACGCTAATCTACAATTTGTTTTCCAAAAGTTCGTACAGAAAATGTCGAGGAAGAAATATACTCCACAAAAGCCTGCATTCAGTGTCTCAGTATATAATCTCTCGTACAATATCCGATAGTGATTTTCTATCTTAAAAAACTTCCAGAAGCTATAGAAGAAGACAATTATTGGTACCTGTATTGAAATCACATTGTTCAACCAAAGGTACTGATGGAATTTATGAAAGCTTCTCAATGATGCTCTTTGTTCATTTTTCTATACCAGGAGGGAGATAAAAGCATTATGTAACCAGACATGGTCCTGAGGAAGTGAAACTGTAGAAGCAGGTGTTGACAACAATTGTTCTGTGATCGCTCTGCATTATTTCCCCTTCATTGTACGGCAATATTTGTAAAGCAAAGCATCAACAAAAGATTCAAGCTTGGCAGGCAGCCTCCTCCCGTTCTAAGGCTAAAATGTTTTACTGTCATTGGGGACCGAACCAAACAAAAATTGGAATATTAGAAATAATTGACATAAATATATTTTAGGAACGAATAATGAGATAAGCAGCATGATAATTCATTACCTAGTGAAAAAATACTCTTCTTATCAGATTCTTTTTTCCTTAGGTGTTGTGTAAAATAAGAATTGCTTGATCATTTTATCAAGGCGACATTTTAGAAAACTCACCTTGTATACAGGCAACAGTATTCTGCCTTTCCCTTTCACTTCAATTCTCTGTGGCTTCATCCGAAACCTTTCACAGCACCAAATAGTGCAGTGGCTTTCGATCTTAAACTTGCAATGGAAATATTGGGTGGCAGTTCGGCCACCCGCAGCACAATACTCACTCTGGCGGGCGGGGACCACCACTGACATGGAGTGTTATGAAAAAATGTTGCAATGGTTGGTTGATATAAGTAACACTAGGTCCGCAATATAAACGATTTTTTTTTCCATAGGAATGGAGGGAGGGACACTCCGTGAAAAATTTTGCCTTCGCTGTGAAAATAAAATATCAAACGGAATGGATGGAATCATTTGTTTTGACTTTAAAAGCATGAGATGACATTTCAAATGAAATACAGAACCTGTACACGAGTGTTCTAGCAAATAGATAAGCTGTGACTATTGCAGCAGCGGTCCTTTACCGTCTGTCAACTGTATACTATTGAAGGGTAGCCTAGAGTCACCTGTATACTATTGAAGGGTAGCCTAGAGTCACCTGTATTCTATTGGAGGGTAGCCTAGAGTCACCTGTTTACTATTGGATGATAGCCTAGAGTAATAAAATTGTTCGTCTTGAAAGAAACGGTCACCCACAAGACGAGTCATTGATTGATCAGGATTTTTCTGAATTTTGATTTAAATGATATTCACGATAAAACATTCAGGTACAATTTAATCTATTCACGTCAAACATTTCAATATAATCAGGTAATTGAGGCTAATGGTATCGATTGACATGTGCAGGGTCCAAATAATCAATAGATTGGCATCTGTCCGTTTGAAATTATACAGTAACATTTGTTACGATGATTTTCTTCTCTAAGAGCATATATTCGTCGTAAAGTAAAGTCTAGCTGACGCTGTTAGGATAGTCACTCTTGATTTGCGAGGAAGAGATATACATGCTGACGTTCCTATAAGCTGGATTACGTATCAACAGTTATAATAAATGATTGGATTACCACAAAAAAATCCATCTTCTAAATAACTATTCAGCTTTATTAACCAAACATCGTTCATTAATTTTTGACACTTTAGAGACGTACGCTTTAAAGACTGGCTACCCAAAGATAACCCAGTAATACGAGTGTCGTACGCTTTAAAGACTGGCTACCCAAAGATAACCCAGTCATACGAGTGTCGTACGCTTTAAAGACTGGCTTCCCAAAGATAACCCAGTCATACGAGTGTCGTACGCTCTAAAGACTGGCTACTCAAAGAAAACCCAGCCATACGAATGTCGTACGCTTTAAAGACTGGCTACCCATAGATACCCCAGCCGCCATACGAATGTCTACTGAAGTAATACAGCCTACCCAGTTTTAGACATCGCCATACGAGTGTCTACTGAAGTAATACAGCCTACACAGCTTTAGACACCGCCATACGAGTGTCTACTGAAGTAATACAGCCTACCCAGCTTTAGACACCGCAATACGAGTGTCTACTGAAATAATACAGCCTACCCAGCTTTAGACACCGCCATACGAGTGTCTACTGAAGTAATACAGCCTACCCAGCTTTAGACACCGCCATACGAGTGTCTACTGAAGTAATACAGCCTACCCAGCTTTAGACACCGCCATACGAGTGTCTACTGAAGTAATACAGCCTACCCAGCTTTAGACACCGCCATACGAGTGTCTACTGAAGTAATACAGCCTACCCAGCTTTCGACACCGCCATACGAGTGTCTCATGAAGTAATACAGCCTACCCAGCTATAGACACCGCCATACGAGTGTCTACTGAAGTAATACAGCCTACCCTGCTTTAGACATCGCCATTCAAGTGTCTACTGAAGTAATACAGCCTACCTAGCTTTAGACACCGCCATACGAGTGTCTACTGAAGTAATACAGCCTACCCACTGATTTTAATTCGCAGCGCGGTTTATTATCCTCATTTTCTGCTCGTGCTGAACAGAACTCATACTAGGAAGTTCACTTCCCAGCCTAGTGCGCAACAGAACTCATACTAGAAAGTTTACTTCCCAGCCTAGTGCGCAACAGAACTCATACTAGGAAGTTTACTTCCCAGCCTAGTGCGCAACAGAAATCATGCTAGGAAGTTTACTTCCCAGCCTAGTGTGCAACAGAACTCAGTTGGGAAGTTTACTTCCCAGCCTAGTGCGCAACAGAAATCATGCTAGGAAGTATACTTCCCAGCCTAGTGCGCAACAGAAATCATGCTAGGAAGTTTACTCCCCAGCCTAGTGCGCAACAGAACTCATACTAGGAAGTTTACTTCCCAGCCTAGTGCGCAACAGAAATCATGCTAGGAAGTTTACTTCCCAGCCTAGTGCGCAACAGAACTCATACTAGGAAGTTTACTTCCCAGCCTAGTGCGCAACAGAACTCATACTAGGAAGTATACTTCCCAGCCTAGTGCGCAACAGAACTCATACTAATAAGTATACTTCCCAGCCTAGTGCGCAACAGAACTCATACTAGGAAGTATACTTCCCAGCCTAGTGCGCAACAGAACTCATACTAGGAAGTATACTTCCCAGCCTAATTGTGATGACGATTGTTGAGTATATAGTACTCATCACTTAGTCTTCATTACAGAAGTAGTGAGCGTGATTAATCAGTGAGCGCTGGATTACAATACGTAATCTATAACAGTGCAGGCTTGAGACTGCAATGACGTCGTCTAGCTGATAAATTATTGTGTGTTCCGTGTTCAGCGCATTACTGGCGTGATCTGTTCACCTCAATAAACCATGAAGGATTAGCGGCCTATTTTCAGACAAATAGAATTGTTTGCAACTACGAAAAAGCATTAAAGGTTCATTGTGACACTTTTTTAGCAACTCCGTCCAATAGCAACCACTCCTCCGTTGTACTGCGTACTATGGGCCTAGACTCAATTCAACAAATAGCCAAACGTTTAGCGAATCGCGAAGTAATCGAAGCTCTAGTTTAAACATAAAATCACATCTCATCTAGGATAGACCAATTTTATTGACCAACTTTTGTCGATGTCACACGAAGCCAAGTATTAGCTTCAAGACGGTTCAAACCAGCAACCAAACTGTTGCCAGGCAGAGGGATCCGAACTGTCTTGCAAACGAATGGCTAAATCTTTAACATAAGCGTACATGCTTTATATACTCTTTTTGATTGAATAAACACCACAAGAAACATGACGGCATACACAGAAAACTTCATTCCACAATGTAAAGAGGTAACTGCACCATGGTGAGAGGGCAACGGTAGTTAGCCTTCAAAGTGGTTGCACGACAATGGTTGGGCTTAGTAATTACATCCTCAAGAACGATGCCATGCATGTGAAAATAGCATGTGGAGCCAACCTTCAATATTATTTATGATATTTCCAGGCCGGTGCAGGCGGCGCGTTCAGCCAAGTGTGTATTGTCGTCCATTGCTCACCATGGATATGGATTTTTACGAGGGAGTATGTTTCCCGATCCAATCAATATCTGTTGATTGAGGATTATATTACTTTGTTTCTGAGACTCGCCTTTGGTTTTCATTTCAGAAAAGTGGGCAAGTTTGGAAGTTCCGTGCCTCTATATTTGTGTTCCATGTAACTGTTTTCGAAGAAGTATCATAAATTCTTATTTTATTTGCCGAAGTATCGCAGTATTGGCGATAAATCGCCCTCTCTAACTTGGGTCGGTGCAACACTTTGAATATTTATGACCCGTGGAGCTTAAAAAGAACTCAATTACGAGCGGAGTTTAGAAAAATTTGTAAGCGACACACGAAATTTATTTGGAAGACAATTTTAGATTATATTTGGAGGAGTGACAAATAAAGTAATTAGTGTTTTAGAATGACCCTGCCATCATTTGTCCAACGATGTGAATCTTATACTGTTTTGAGGATCACAAGCTCAAAATATTGAATACATGTTTTCGCTTCCTCCAGGATTATATTTTATTAGCACTTTTAACGTTTACTACATTTTCTGCTTAATGTGTGATAAATATATGGATATCAATTGCTTACGTAATATTGAATATATATTGCTTACGTAATAATGAATATCAATTGCTTACGTAATATTGAATATATGTTACTTACGTAATAGTGAATATCAATTGCTTACGTAATAATGAATATCCATTGCTTACGTAATAATGAATATCAATTACTTACATAACAATGAATATCAATTGCTTACGTAATAACGAATAGCAATTGCTTACGTAATAATGAATATCCATTGCTTACGTAATAATGAATATATATTGCTTACGTAATAATGAATATATATTGCTTACGTAATAATGAATATCTATTGCTTACGTAATAATGAATATCTATTGCTCAGGTAATAATGAATATATATTGCTTACGAAATAATGAATATATTTTGCTCACGAAATAATGAATATCCATTGTTATTACTTACATAATGAAATTTTACAATATTGCTCCTGCTATGAAATTGTTATTTTTATTGCCTTGCACATTTTACTTTTTTTGTTAAAGTAAAATGATTTATTATGTCCTATTCTTAGTTGCGGAACCAATTGTGACCCTCGCTACCCATCTTATTGTCATTTTATTGAGTACCACGGCGTTTATGGGCTTCCCTTACACCATTTGAGAGACCGGTCAGAAACTCTTCCTCGGGGTCAGAAAACCTAGCATCAACATCCTTCAACCCATCGTTTACAGTAGAGGGTCAAGCAGTCTCCTCGCCCCCGCGTCGCCTCCGCTTAAATGACTGCAATGCCCGTGTTGCGTTACAGCATCCTCTGTAGTCAGAAGAATAGAGATCGTTCAAAGATCGTACTATTCAGCGTACAATTTCAGCCAAGTGGGAATTGGTAACACCACATCCATTGAATAACTTTGAAATTGTAAATAATAATAGATCTATTAGCGAAGCAAAGCAAATGTGCCGCACCAACCTTCAACTTATAGCAAATAATCGTTGTGTATTGCCGATGTATTTTAGATACGCTTACTTTTTACAACTAAAGTTATTTGTTTGTATATTACATAGAACAGCGGAGGAAAAAAATACCTCAACGATAAAAGAATTTTAGAATTCTTGAATCCTAACTTTACACAAATATTTAAACTGGTGAAAAATTATTTAATCATAAGAAATTCATCAGCTGTGTTCAATATAATACCATGAGAAAAAAATCCATGTTAAGAAGACGATAAACTACACCGCACACGGGCTCTTCACATAGCATATATTTTAGTACAACATTAGATTACCAGTCAACATTTATCAACTACTTTTGGTTAACAAACTTTTAAAAGTGTTAACTACGTCACTGTCTTGCTAGGAGTACCATTGCATGGTCTGGATGGTTAACAAAAGTTTAAACGTGGTAACTAAGTCACTGTCTTGCTAGGAGTACCATTGCATGGTCTGGATGGTTAACAAAAGTTTAAAAGTGTTAACTACGTCACTGTCTTGCTAGGAGTACCATTTCATGGTCTGGATGGTTAACACACGTTTAAAAGTGTTAACTACGTCACTGTCTTGCTAGGAGTACCATTGCATGGTCTGGATGGTTAACAAAAGTTTAAATGTGTTGACTACGTCACTGTCTTGCTGGGAGTACCATGCATGGTCTGGATGGTTAACAAAAGTTGAGTACCATTGCATGGTCTGGATGGTTAACAAAAGTTTAAAAGTGTTGACTACGTCACTGTCTTACTGGGAGTACCATGCATGGTCTGAAAGGTCAACACATGTTTAAGCAGTGCCGAGAACTCTGCGAAAAGCGGTCGATAAATGTGGACTTGGTTTAGGTCCGTTAGACAGGTGACACTAGATGGCACCAGATGGCACCAGATAGCACCCTAAAAATGAACGACGCTCTCACCCAGCTCCAACCCGTGGCCAGAATGCAGCGTTTTGTTTCATCTGGCAGCTATTTTGAATTAACTACAGAAACATAAATTAAACTGAGGTTTAATTAATGAGTTTACATCTACAGGTCCGTCTCCCAGAGGGCGTTCAACTTGATATAAAATTAAATTACTTGTTCGGAAGTTACTGCAACGGGTGCAAATAGTTGGCGGTGCAGATACACTTGGTTGCTGAGAGTGGAAGAATCGAGCGTTGATGGATCGAGTCTCTAGCGTTGTATTGGCGAAGTGAACAGACTGAGCTATCAAAGTGGCCGACTGTATGCATGGTCATTCATGCACGTGCCAACACTCAAAGAGTTACCCTATTCCAAATTACCGCTGAATCAACGAAAGCAAGTACGTTTTTCTCTTCAGTAATGTCCATTGGGAGAGAAAGAAAATGTTGTCTATTTAAACATCAATCTATATAAAGGACTTTTTGGCCCGTTCCATGCCTGCTGCTACTAATACAACTACTGCTACTACTACTACTGCCTGGAGGTACTCGACTTCGCGTTTGTTCACACACTGATTATTAACCAACTCTTTGTGCTTTTCTACAGACTCTTTGTGCTTTCTTACAGATTCTTTGTGCTTTCTTACAGACTCTTTGTGTTTTTTACAGACTCTTTGTGCTTTTTTACAGACTCCTGTGCGTGAGAGCTGCGTTAGTGCGAACATTTACCGTGTTAAGTGAGCTAATAAATAATAAAATATAACTTGAAAATATTATTGAAAGTAATAAGCCAAGTAAGTAATAAACCGCGCCTGCAAAAAAGAGGCCAAAAATTCCCGCGGATGACTCTTGAGGATGCCTACTATTCTGGCGAACTGCTCGGTCTACCTCGCCAGGATGAGCAGGAGCGTCTTCAGGGACCGCGCGGAAGACCTCGTCTGTCGGCTCTGCTAGCTAGATCGCAGGCTCGACCAGGTCCTGGTGACCTTCCAGGGCCTGCAGCGGAGGGACGACGGCGGAGAGGACGGGATCCTTGCGGGGAAGGTCTTTGTCCTCGAGAAGCAGCTGCGCACTGTCGCCGATTGAGTATGTGGAGATTTGAGAGGAGATCGGCAGGACTTGAGAGTCCGTAGCGGAGGTGAGATACGAGGTACGTAAGGTCCAAGAGGACCTTGTCAGTAAGCGTGATTTAGAGAGTTTTGCTGCAGACCTCAGTAGAAGCCTACGTTCTGATATGGAGAAGGCTAGTAAGAGCCTGGCGGAACAGCCGAGGAAACTGGTAAAAATTAACGAGTTGTTGGTCCAGGAACCCAGTTCGACCGCATGGGAGTCTTGTTGGTCTTGCTTCTGACTTCCTACCGTGACGTCCTGGGTAAGAGTCTGCAACGGCAGCACGCATCCACCCCTAAGCCCATATCAGGGCTGCCGGTGCTGGATGTGAGCTCGCAACTCTCTTCTACCCCTAAACCCAAACCCTGGGTACCTACTTCCCGCCAGGCTAAGAGGTCTTTAACTGCCCGGAAACTGAAAACTAGGACTAAACCGATACCTCGGACCAAGACATCCTCGGACCGAAACCGCACCCAACCTCGACGGGGCGACGTAGATTCGGATGGATTTCAGCAGGTCCAGAACCGGTTCATCTTCGAGAACCGGCCCGCGTTTGTGATGCCAACGCGGAACACTTTTGATAGGTTCACGGACCTGGACAGTGAGATTGAGACACTTGTCCTAGGTGAATCTATCGTCCGACACCAGGAGGTTAAATTTGCTCATAGGTGTTAGGCTAAGAGGCGGGTTATTTGCAAGCCCGGTGCCACGATTGGAAAGATCAGAGGTGCTCTTGCAGAGATTGTAGTTTCCAGCCGGAAAACACTCATCATCTGCCATGTAGGCACCAATGATCTTAAAAGGAGAAGGTCGGAAGATCTGCTAGCCAAGTATAGGCAGCTGGTTTCTAACCTCAAGGCAAAACGAATCTTGTGGCCATCACATCCATCTTACCTCGAATAAATGATGATGGCGAACTGTATAGTAAGTTAACCTATACAAATCGAGCCCTCGAGACCTTTTGCAAGTCCGATGGAGTATCCTTCTTCAACTTGTTTGATGACTTTCGGGAGAGGCCCGATCTGTTCCTAAGAGACGGCCTACACCTGAATGATGTAGGAAATGCCTGACTTGGCCGAATGCTCCATCTAAGCGCTAAGAAATACTATGCTCAAAAGTTAAGGGTCTAGCGTGCTTTAAACGGTCCAGTTTTGGCCGCAGCAACCCTACCTAGAGGACCCCGTGCCCGCAGCAGGTTCCCGGATGGGAGCGATTACCGTCGATTAGTCGCTCTAAGAGTAAGAAGCTGCGGGCACGGTAGATGCGTTACTGGGCTCACAAGAAGGCAATTCTATGGATGGTCAAGATCCTGCTCCGCAGCCGCCAAATGAAGACCTTCCAAGGATGAAAATGTCGTAGACCGAGACACGCACCGTCTAAAGGTCTTTTTCCGTAACGCGCAGTCATATGCCCCTAAGTTGGACGAACTGAGGCGACTGGCGACCCTGTACTCGTTTGATGTCATTGGCATAAGCGAAACATGGCTCGATCTCCAGAGTAGAAACCTGGCAGCAGAGTTAATGCTACCAGGCTACAAAATGTTCAACGTGGTCAACCCACCCGTAGCAAACGAGGGGGCGGGTCCGTGCTGTACATGAAGGAGATACTGCATCCATTTCTTAGAGCAACGCTGGCCACAGTTTCTTGCGAAATACTCAACGCAGAAATCAAAGGGGCCTATGCGACATTGAAGCTGGCATTGGTGTACCGCAACAGCCAAACCCTTGCGGAACAAGATGCGCAGCTCTATGAGAAGCTGGAAGAAACAGTCTCAGATAATCACGAGACTTTCATCTTCGGCGACTTCAACCTCCCTTATATTGACTGGGTGAGCCTAACTTCACTTGCCCCAGGCAATAAACTTACGGAGTTTATCGCCGATAATGGCATGACCCATCATGTTCGTGAACCAACCCGGGGAAAGAACATACTGGACATAGTCATGTCAACTGAGGAGCGCTTGGTCGGCAACTTCCTAGTTGGCAACAAACTGGAAGGTGCTGCCCACAACGCGGTGGAATTCACCATCAAAGTGCCCCGTCCAGCCCCCCAGGGAGCTATACGCCACCCCAATTTCGCGCGAGCAGAAATCCAGGAGAAGAGAGAACAACTAAGTGCGCTTAACTTGATCTAACAACTCGAAGATGGTACAGGGGACGCTTTCTGCCGTATCCTCAATGAGAGAGCTCGCGAGGTAAGCGACCGATTTATACCCTTGAGGACAATTGATCCTGCTCAAAGGATCAGGCTCCTTGGTGGAACGTCGAAATTGCAAGAGCCTTGAATCGTAGCGATCAACTAAATGCGCAACGACTGAGGGATAACACAGAAGAGGCGGCAGAACTGCACCGCCTGGCATGTAGGAAAGCCACTAAAATAGTCCGATCCTCTAAGCGCACGAAAGATAAAATAATTGCGGATAACGTCACAGACAACACAAAGGATTTCTATCGCTACGTCAATCAGCGTAGAATTGCTAGGGACTCAGTTGGTCCGCTAATGGATTAAGATGGTGTCCTAAGAACGTCACCTAAGGACATGGCCAGTGTCCTGAATAGCTTCTTCTGTTCAGTGTTCACAGTTGAGGGCCCCGGCTACGAACGAGATACTGTTTACACTGGGGAAATCAGTCTCAATGACATTGCGTTCACTAGAGAGGAAGACTGAAGAGTTGCCAATGTCACGGCAATCTTCATGAAAGGTGACTGACAATCGCCCAGCAACTATCGACCGATCAGTTTGACGTCGATCGAGTGCAAAACCATTGAGCGATTGATACGAAATCATGTCGTCGATCATCTGGAAGACAACGGACTCATTCATGACACTCAGCACGGTTTCCGCCGTAAGAAGAGTTGTCTGAAGAATCTGCTGGACTTCTTCAATGAGGTGATCAACGTGTATGACCGCCGTAAAGCAATGAATGTCATCTACCTAGACTTCCAAAAAGCCTTCGACAAGGTGCCGCACAGGAGACTGTTACACTAAGTCTCTGAGCTCGGCATTGGTGGCAACGTGCTTCGCTAACTGCGCGCCGGCTAACAGGACGCGAGCAAAGAGTCAACATCGGCCAAGCATTGTCCGAGTGGGCCCCTGTTACCTCTGGGGTGCCCCAGGGCAGTGTCCTGGGTCCTATCATTATTATTATTATTAAATCATTAAATTCCATCGTCTAGCAATGGGTTTTCAATACTTACAGTAGGTATAATACATCAAACTTAGTTTTTATATGCACTATTTGAATTAGCGAAACGAGAGATAAAGTGAATTCGTGACAGCGCATCTGTCGGCGGCCGGTTTGTAGCTACATCATGTTTCAGAACATGATTCACAATATATGTTATTG
>SDVV010025333.1:0-12439 GCA_016164225.1 Gammarus roeselii | reverse complement strand
GGGGTTATGAAAACCTATGTGCATAACTTTGCATTTGTCGAAATTAAATTTCATTTGCCACTTTTCTGACCAATCAACAATTTTGTTCAAGTCTAGTTGGATCTGCTGACACTCTAGTTCAATTTGCACTTTTCCTCCGATCTTAGTATCGTCTGCAAACTTGCTAATGTTTGAGAGTACGTTGCTATCGAGATCGTTAATGAATATTATAAAGAGAACTGGCCCTAACACGGATCCTTGAGGCACGCCGCTTTTAACGTTACCCCAAGGGAAGGGAGCTCCGTTAAGTACAATTCGCTGCCGTCTGTCCGTGAGCCAGCATTTTATCCAGCTGTTAAGCTCGCCTCGAATACCGATGCTGTGCAATTTACTAATTAGGTGCTTGTGAGGGACTTTATCAAAGGTCTTTTGAAAGTCAAGGTAAATGATATCGATTGAAGATTTTGTGTCGTGGATTTCGATTATATTTCTGAAAAAGAGTAGCAGATTTGTAAGACATAAACGGTTGTGTCTAAAGCCATGCTGGGAGTCGCCAATCAATTTGTTTGATTCTAAGAATTCTGGGATTTTATCCGTTATCAAACTTTCCATCAACTTGCCAATGATTGAGGTGAGACTAATTGGACGGTAGTTGCCGGGACACTTTTTGTGTCCTTTTTTAAAAATTGGGGTAACATTGGCCTCTTTCCATTTAGAAGGGCAGGTGCCATTTGTGGGAGATTGGGTGAAAATGTTTGATAAATGTTCGGCGATTTTGTTTCTAGTCTCTTTTATAATTCTAGGATGAATTTGGTCTGGACCTGGAGATTTGGTGACTTTCAATTTATCTATATATGTATAATAACTTAGGCGGGGGAAAAGTTTACTGTGGTGAGGGCTTCAATTTGTTTTGCAGCTACGATATCCTCAGGATTAGGAATATCCTGATTCTCTAACGTAAATACAGAGCAAAAGTATTCGTTTAGCAAAACACTCATTCTGGTGTCATCCGTTTTTAGCTCACCAACATCGTTCTCGAGAGGACGTATCACAGATTTAACATTTTTTTTGCTCGAAATATAACTAAAAAGTTGTTTCGGATTAGTTTTGGCATTGGCAGCAATTTCATTGCATAATCTTTCTTCTTACGTTTCAGGACCCTCTTTAAATCTCGTCTGCTAATTTTGTATTCATTTTTGCTACGTCGTCATGTGGATGTCTCTGCTTTATCGAATCCTTTGCTTTCTTCTGTGAATGAAGGCGCTGCAATTCTCCCTTCCAGTACTTGGGCTGATAGGCTGTTGTTCGCCTGTTTTTGCGCGGGATATGCTCATGTTCGATATTTTTAAGCGCAGTCAAGAAATAGTCAAGCGATTGATTGACATCTTGTCCGAGGTCTATATTTGCTGACGTTATTGACTCTTTTACGCCATCAAAATTAGCTAATCTGAAGTTAGGGACTTTTTCGCAGTTTGTTGATGTTTTCAACTCGACCTCAATCAAAAAGCGGATACAGTTGTGGTCACTAGTTCCAAGTGGTTCCGAGTGGTGGATTATCTTTGCTGTGCGATATGGGGGTGGGTTATTTCTGGCGTAAGACAAGTGGTGGATTAACTCTGCTGTACGACAAGTCACAGTGGTGGATTATCTCTGCCGTACGACTAGTGGTGGATTATCTCTGCCGTACGACAAGTGGTGGGTTATCTCTGCTGTACGACAAGTGGTGGATTATCTCTGCCGTGCGACAAGTGGTGGATTATCTCTGCCGTACGACAAGTGGTGGGTTATCTCTGCCGTACGACTAGTGGTGGGTTATCTCTGCCGTACGACTAGTGGTGAGTTATCTCTGCCGTACGACTAGTGGTGAGTTATCTCTGCCGTACGACAAGTGGATTATCTCTGCTGTGCGACATGTGGTGGGTTATCTGTAGCGTACGACAAGTGGTGGATTATCTCTGCGTACGACAAGTGGTGGATTATCTATGGCGTAAGGACACTCTGTGAATAGATAAGGCTGTACACCATGCACCGCCTAACACCTATACCCTCCAGTCTGAACTGCGTGCGACGCATTATCGAGGGTGACTTGATGACTGGCTAAACCGAGCGCGCTCCCAACCAGTCGTGACCGTATCATTATCTATCTGTTCAAATCAATGAAAAGTGTTAGCGCTATATCCTACAAGTTGTTTTATTGCACCGAATTTGAATGGTATTGTGAAAAAAAAAGTTCGTCAACTCGTGTGAGGGCTATATCTTTCTAGGTTAATATTTATGCTTGCTTTGTGTGAATTTGGCGGTGCACTAACCTCGGAAAACTGGAAATACTGGGTGCAGCAGCCTCGTAAAATGTGAACATAAGGATAAATGATAGTTTTTGTTGAAGAGACGTCAGTAATATAATCAAAAATAGTACAATACACCTTGTACACAAAACTCGCAAAGCCAAGGCAACGATTCTTTTACATGACTACTGATCCCAACGTGCGTACTAACTACCCTAGTCAGGATTGCCTTGCGATTTAATGGCAAACGCGACTATGAATCCTGGCCACGAAAAGGGCCGCCTACTTACCTACCGTATTCTTGCCACTCCTAGTAGTGCCTCCTACCCAACTTGCGCTGCTGCTGTGCACTCTGCTCTCTGCTCCCTTAAAGCATTGCCTGGTTAATGTTGGTGTGCTTCATGTCATTACTTCTTCCAACCGCTGGGGGCGGTTGGAAGAAGCAAACATCATCCCATGAACAGTCAAACATCACCCCATGAACAGCCGCTGCCTAAACAACCAGTCAGTAGTAGTGTGGTATCGTGACCACCTTTGCGGCACCTCCCTCAGCAGCACCGGTGACCCTCTCAG
Source organism: Gammarus roeselii (assembly GCA_016164225.1). Lineage (NCBI taxonomy): Eukaryota > Metazoa > Arthropoda > Malacostraca > Amphipoda > Gammaridae > Gammarus > Gammarus roeselii. The sequence continues at coordinate 9,602 of SDVV010025333.1, read as the reverse complement.
CAGCACCGGTGGACTATCAGCTGCATTAGTCACCGCCCTCCTCTCCCTCAGTAGGAATAGTCACTCTCCCTTTGGCAGCACCAGTTGCACACAAGCAGAACCTGTCGTCGTCACCCTCTTCTCCCAGCAGCACCGGTGGCCACTCTCCCATTCTGCAACAGCACATTGCATCCCCTCAGCAGGACGATTTGCGCATCCACCCCCACAGCAATAGTTACCCTCCCCTCCCAGCAGCACCGGTATTCACTCGGTAGCACTGGTTGCCTGCTCTTGTTTATGCCTGTGATGCCGTTATAATTTGCGCTTCTGCCACCGCTCCTGCTGCCGCCCCCACTGCCGCCCCTACCTACTTATCATTAGTTCACGACGTGTGTGGCTGCAGACCAAAACCACTTACAGGACTGCTCAACCCTTGCAGGACTATCAAGTAACAAGACCTACTGCTATAATTGAAGGATAAATTTGGAGAGTGAGCTAAGTAGAACTGCATGTTGCTAGGAATACAATTAAATGCTTGATGTTGTTACCTGCGTCTTCCCTATTTCTCTAGATAGTGTATCAAAAAATATGACTGCCCATGTCAAATCCAGACTAATTTTGCCTATTTGGCCTGTATGCTGCCCGAGGCTGTACCGGCCTCGGGGATGTAAGACGACTCCTACCATCATAGGTATAAAATGTACACATCGTCGCACTGACCTCATTGTTGCACCCGCTCAGTTATCTTGACGTCAACTGCAAAGACGTCTCGGGCATGTAAGACGACTCCTACCATCATAGGTATATAATGTACACATCGTCGCACTGACCTTATTGTTGCACCGGCTCAGTTATCTTGACGTCAACTGCAAAGACGTCTCAGGTTCAAGGGTAGGACGGGACCGGGAAAATGAGCCTACAACACTCTTATATTTATAACGGGGCTACCTTCAATATCTAACTTGGATCATTGCCCCGATTGGGCGAGAAAAAGGTATCTTCTGGTACGCACTCTTTCTTGCACATCTTGCTAAGATGCAAGTTTTGCTTGCTAATATAAGGTACAATAATGTGTTCTTAGATGATAACGAGTATTTGCAATTAGTGACTCAAACGAATAAATATTTTGACTCAATCGTTTCAGGTGTACATGTTTCGACAGATTTAGATTATTGACCGATCACCGAAGCCAGTTGTCCAATTTTGAGCACAATACCCACACTTTCACTGGCCATTATGAAGCGCGCGTCTCAAAACAGTCCGTGATAACGGGCTCGTAACAGTAACACATTGCCACCTATCACGCCACCTATAGCATTGCTGCTCAGAATAGTGTTCCTGGTTGTATCGCAAACAGGGTTATATACTATACGAACTCTGGGGGGGCATGATAGCACGCACACTCCGTGTTTGCTCGCATCAAGCCTCACCTCTTCATTGTAGATGTTCCAAGAAGTGTTTATCGATTTGGTCTGACTGTTCCGTCAGTAATGTATGATGTATCATGGAGCACACGATGGCTGGCACTGGCCGCGCGTGCTGGGGCCGAGAGAGGCAGCTCCCCTTACAGGCAAGGGAGGGATGCCCTTTCGCTTGCTTACTGCAGGAGTGAGTTAGTGGCTCAGAGGTTGGAACTGCGACTATAAAATGGCCCATGTTATTCCTACTTGTCACTCAAGTCCGGGTGTAAGGAATAATTAACTAGCTCTCTATTATGTTTCTATTTCGTCGGTGAAGGTTGTAAAATTTTTATTTTTTCTCATTATGCAGCACAAGCGAAGATACAGGTACATATTACACGTGGATTGTTTATACTCTCACAGGCGACATGCCTACTATGCCAATTGTGCATTCATGTTACAGGTTTGGTAAGTGATCCCTTCCGGCTCGAAGGGTCGCACGTTTATCAGGTCAACCCGCCATAGCGAGACATTGTTTCACAAGTGACGTGGTTTTAAAACAGAAATATGAGTGCCATTTATCATTCTAAAGTGTTCGATCCATGATCGGGAAGGGTGTTCGTCTGTGCGTACGTAAGGTCCTATGGAAGCTCAAACAAAAAATCGTGATTCCTACAGTTAAGAAGTCTTTCATTACAAGCAACACATAATTTAACAGCGCGTGTGGTGTTATAAACTTTATACTATCAAAGGTTGTTCTATGCGTTAAAGGTGGAGCAAGGTTGTAATGATAAGATATTTTTATCATATTATTTTGAATAATGAAACAATAACAAGTAAACAGGGTACTTCTCAAACGAGAATGAATAATGATTGTGATATTATAACAAGAGAAGGTATGAGAACAGCGGTAAGTTATGTAGGAGGATAGTTAAGTACAATAAAGTTGAGTCTAGTTCACAAAGAAAAGCGAAGAGAACAAAGAAGAGACATACCCTCCTTCAGTGAACAGAATGTGTTGTGTGATGTACCAATCACCTCACTACCCGAATGACTAACAACTCTCAAAACAAGAGGCGGGCCTAAACTGAAATAGAGGCACGAACTCTCCAATGAGGGGCGTGTCTCCCTTGGCTGCGTGTGTCTCATTGGCATACAAGTAAATTCAGCCGTTGAATAAAATCATAGACTCATCCCCTAATCCGTTACAACTAAAAGGTTACCATGGGCTATGAGAGTGAAACACGGCCTCTCTTCGTTATCGAATCCCGGCCATAAATTGTTGGCTTGCTTATTTTGACCGACAGGCACAAATGACATACACTTTGACGACGTATCTCGGTCAAGTAATCTAATATGGGGGCAAACTGCCGTTTGCTGAAAGAAGCACTTTGGAGGGTGATGGAAAATACGCAAAGAAAATGTTCCCCACCGTGAAACCTAAACTAGGGTTGACAGATATACGCAAGCTTTACGGGAATGTCTGGATCACAACACAACGCATTTTTTCTCATTATTTATTTGAAAGTTTATTAAATAAGTTTTTCATAGTAACAACACTTTTTGAAATGCTAAGGCTTCGTCAATTAGGCATGGATTCAGACGGCTCATAGCTCAAATGAAAGAACATCACACACAATACGCATGGCTCTATGTCGTTTTTCGTAATTCGTTTTCGTTTTAAAAAAATAAAGTTCTGAGCTCCGATATTATTCAGGTGTTGCTCTTCACGCCACGTAAGAAATGATATTCAAAATGCTAAGGCTTCGACAATACTTGATGCATTTTAACTGTTGCTGGTCTGAATTAACAAGCAGCGTCATACACAGAGCTCCACGTCGGCGTTTGTTGAAATTAGTTTTCCGTTTTTTGATCTAGTTATTTTTCAAGTATTGTAGTCTTGATTTTCTCTCCCTTAGCATTTAACACGTCATTGACCATTTTTTGGTTACACACTTCAAGACACGTTCAACACAATTATGGGACTTACTTGGCTTATTTTGCGCCTTATATCGTAAATACGGCGATTCTCGGTGGGATCTTCGATACGCTGTCGAAGGACTCATATTTGTACTACAAACTGTACACTATGCTACAACTACGTCATGTCTAACTGGCAGGGTTATAGTTACTAACTATTGCTACAATAAAACTCGAACATTTATTTTAGTAAACCTTGGTCTTAGTCACGATGGTATGTCGAGGGATTTGGTATCCATTTCTTCACTTTATCACATCCTGGGGCATTGTAACGACGCGACCACACCTAAACACTCTGTGGGACACACTGACAACTCGAGGCTGGTAACCGCACCTTGGATCGCCTCCAACCCTGCAGGTCTAGCGTCAACAATTCGTATTTCGGCACCAAGGAGATTTCAAAAACATAACAAACGGCTTACTCCAAACTACAACAACTACCACGTACGCTTATTCACCATAAATGAAACCTTTTACCTTGTAAAACGATGATACGCATCTAACTGCTAGAACTCTTAAAAATGATGTACTTCCAAGTTAAAGGGAAATACTTTGGCTTCACAACTCTATACGACAGAGGGAAGAACATCTAGGGGACAGCACAGAGCGGGAATCCTATTGGCTGTTGAGAAAGGAATTGGAAGGGGAAGGGTTGAAGGACCACCGCCACTCACCAAACACTCCAAACTCCAGATGTCCTCCGTCATATGCTGAACCAGAGGATTCCAATGTACAAGTTACAGTTTTCCTTCCTCTGACGAGGCATTGTGGGGGTTTGTCCCCCACAGGTATTGCACTACATGCCTTATACGAGAGCCGCTTCATTTCAAAAGAATTATAATAATAGTAAACGACTTTATTAAGACCCATCATGGACATAGCAGTGTAATTGAGATAGTTACCTTAACCTATGGTTATAATGGATAACACATCTCACATCACCAGTGAGAATACTTTTGCAAAATCACCGCACATAATACGGATTCATTCGTATGTGTACAGCAATCCTCTGTCCATCACATCAACAATGACGAGGAAGCGAGCGCATCGTGAGAGCAGTTTGCTGCGAGGATTTTGTTTAAAGAACAGCATACATAAATCGGGTCCTAAGGCTATGTGCCGCTCTTCAAAACAGTGCCTGGATGTGACCTGACTGGTTTTCAGCAAAAACCCTGCTCACTGACGTCGAGCGTGGGACCTGCATCAGTCGTCTAACTGTAATTGTTAACTCTACGGCAATTTTTGCATGCTATATTGGGAGATTTGTCAGTGCACGCACATGCTATATGGGAGATTTGTCCACAAGGCATCGCACATGCTATATTGGGAGATTTGTCCACAGTGCATCGCACATGCTATATTGGGAGATTTGTCCACAGTGCATGGCACATGCTATATTGGGAGATTTGTTCACAGTGCATCGCACATGCTATATTGGGAGATTTGTCCACAGTGCATCGTATATGCTATATTGGGAGATTTGTCCACAATGCATCGCACATGCTATATTGGGAGATTTGTCCACAGTGCATCGCATATGCTATATTGGGAGATTTGTCTACAGTGCATCGCACATGCTATATTGGGAGATTTGTCCACAGTGCATTGCATATGCTATATTGGGAGATTTGTCTACAGTGCATCGCACATGCTATATTGGGAGATTTGTCTACAGTGCATCGCACATGCTATATTGGGAGATTTGTCCACAGTGCATCGCACATGCTATATTGGGTGATTTGTCTACAGTGCATTATATATGGACCAGCAATACGTCTGAGCATGCTTCATACTGCATCTTGCCGCCTTGTTTGTTTAGCTACATCCTTGCCATCATTGCAATCGGCCCATCGCAAGATATTGAAATTCATCTCCTTAATCAAGTGCAACACAGCTTTGTTCTATTACAGTCGAGTCGAGAGAAAGTCATTAGGATCCTTTAGTATATAACTAGCAATGCATCGTTTGTATAGTGATGTGTACAATACCATGGGGATCTGCACAATGGCCACAGATGTTAATGTGCTTATGCAGTGCCGAGAGAGGCGGTGCCGATGACACCGTATCATCTGCATAACTAAAATTGTTAACACAGCAATTGGTGACACGACCACCTTGACCATCTGTGTACTCGTGATACAGCAATGGCGATGGCTGACCTCCCTGCCTAATTTCGTTTTATACAGTGATAAGTAGCCGATTTCAAACTACCCCACCGCGCGAGAAATGTATGTTCCCTTTTCAAAAACACAAGAAATTTCACAATATGAAAACGTGTTCCTTCACAGTGAAGAGAGGTTCCTCTCAATCAATTTTCTGAGTGATGTCCAATAATTCGCTCTATTGAAGCCTTCTTCACGTCTAAAAAACACAGTAAGACATACGTGTCCCTACTCCTGTAAAATTCAACATTTGTTTCAATGCGAATGTCTTCGTTTCAGTTCCCTGGCCCTCTTTTCCAAACAGACTGTTTGCGGAAGAGAGAAATGTTTGCAATCATGCAAAAACTACCAGCTCAAGAACATTGGACATTGAGGTGACAATAGCAATGAAGCGATAATTATTTATATTAAAAGGCACCTTCGTTTTACATTTTAAAAGAAGTACCACTGTTACATGCATTATCTTTTGGTAGCTCATTGGCATGTGTACATGCAGAAAAGAAGAGAGCAAGAACTGCAATCATTCTGTGTGAGACATGCTTACCAGGTATGTCGTCACCTTCAACGGTTTTGTTGTTTTTGAGGTCTTTGGCAATGCTCTCAACGTCTACCACTGAGAGCATTTCGTTAACAGCAGGAACACTGTCAAAGGCGTTTTGCACCAAGCCTCTATTCTGTTCAGGTGTCAACAGAATTCACCATATCTTGGAAGTGTTCCTTTAGACCTTTGTAATGTTTGCCTCCCTACTTACATCTGCCACCGCGAGTGGAAGTGCTTCCTCTCCAGAATTAAGTGACAGTATTTCTTTCCAAAAAAAAATACATGTACCTTCTCGCAGCTTTGTTAGAAGCGTTTGCGCCGCACCTGCTGCTTGTTCTGCCCCAAGAGCGCGAGTTCTCAACTCAACAAGAATGCGACTTTGCTATCATTTTTATTACCGCCTGCAACCTCTCCGAGACCTTTCAGCAATATTCCCTCGCTCATTCATCCCAACTTGGAATGTTATGTTTTCCTATTTTTTTGGTGCCAAAAACTCGCCGTCCTTCAATTGAAATACTATGCCTCGTGCAGCCATACTGGTCATTCAGTCTTACGTTATCAACGCCCTCATTCACCATGAGAAGCCTATTACAAATATTGTAAGAAGGGCGTCAAGCTCGGCATACAATCTGTCCAGGACTGCTTTATTCTCATAGTAGAGGTATCTGTATTCCCGCTACACTCAAGTTATTACTCAAACACGATGATCCGTGTTTGTCATACAGCAATGGACAAAATTGTTGTCTAACAACAGCGAGGACACAGCAATGTGATCGATCCATGAGGTGAAACAATATTAAATGTAACGCTTAGCTCTAAGATTGCCTTGCATTCGTATTGCCAAATTTGTACATTTATTAGGCCCAGAGAAGGTTGACATGTGGATGCCATCCTCATCAATGAAGGAAATTGACGGGAAACTAGGCTGCCATGGATGAAGTCACGTCTCCTGCAACTTTACTAACTGCGTAGCCTTGCGAAGGCCGGCGAAACAGAAGCCACCAGTAACCGCTAAGCAAAAATAATAATGGAGGGCCAATCCGAACTCGTCTCCTGCTAGTATCATTAGACTCCATTATTGAGTTGCAGAGTCCTGTACTGAATCCCTCACGCGCTTTCTAATAACATTATATTTACCCTTATTTGTTAAACCCTTACTCTTGCATCTTTTTCACTTTCTTCTTCATGTGTTCGGTTGTTGGCCTTCGGTAGGCGCACATTCCTCTTGACCAGCTGCAAGGAAACTCCTCTCTTCAGATGTTCTCGGTCAAATAGCACCAACTCTAGTAGATTTGCACCCCCATATGTCGGAGAGGGTGACGTGTTCTCTTTCTTGCTTAGACGTATCTTGAACTTGAATGACGCTCCTTTACCAAGGTGCTGCTTCATACACGTTCCTTAATCTTTCGTAGAGGGTAAATACCTACTTCTAGGATATATACTGCAGTGACAAATAGTTAACCAGTGGCATTAGTCGTGAAACTCTCCGGTAGAGGGCGCCCATCTCCTAGCTTGGCACTGGTCGCAAAGATTAAGCTTCGTTAATAATGGATGAATTTTAACGCGGTATGGCTTGCTTAAAAAAAATAGAACCTTACGCAAAGCAACTCCACATGAGCTCTAAAGTTGGCCATCAAACAGGTCTTGTTCATCACGCCTTTTTCCATTGACCATTCGTTGCGAAAGCCTCAGAAAGAATGCTTGAATTTTGACGATTCAAAGCTCAAACTGAAGATCAGCGTCATACGCAGAGCTTTACGTCGTCATTTACCGGAATCTGTTTTTATTTTTCTGTAATAATTCGCTAAACGTAAGCTGCAGAAGAGACTTCAAAATGCTAGAGAAGTTTTCGTTATGACGAAGGTGTGGTTTAGTACCCCTTGTGCGAAATTCTGCTTGGTCGGGGATTCTCGTTTGTTCTCGCGCATTTTGGTCAACAGTGCAATGATCTGAGTTGCAGAAGACGATTGTTTTCTGAAATAAATCTCATCGAAGAAATAGTGGAGCTCTGTGGCCGAATGGGTAAAGTGTCGGGCTCTCCTCACAACAGACGTCCGTTGGGAGGTCGAGATCGTAGGTTCGCGCCTACCTGACCCTGAGTGAAATATTCTGGCCGGTCTCTTGAATGGTTAAAGGTCAGCCCATAAATGTCGTGGGTAAAAAAAGGCTATCAGGTGGCAGCTACGCTGTAACCCGCTTTATAAGCAAAAAAAAAAAGAAAAGTATTTTAGGTTTCCTACCATGCCATGTAATGCAGAATTTAATTGTTTCTGTAGAGTAGTTGTTACATTTTACCTCAATTCGATTATTTCAGTTTTTTATCACAATTCGAGGATCACGGCGTGTACGACAGCATTTACCTCAATTAGAGGATCAATTGATTTTTTTTTAATTTTTCCCTCAATTCGAGGATCATAGCGTGTAAGGCATTGAGCTCAATTCAAGGATCGCACGAGTACGGCATTTTAAAAAATGTGTATTTATATTGACCACTTTGTGAGGGCCATACCGGTTGCAATGTTTGTGTCGGCATAGTACTCCTTGCCGACGTTGGTACTGACGCAAGCGTTTTATGGCTCAAACGTCAAACTTTGTTCATTTGTTTAACAATTAACACGATGATGGGACATGATCGTTACGCTGTGTCGGACGATGGCTTGTTTGTCTTTTATTTCTGGCATTTGTACAATTAAGTTAAAAATCAGCGACTGTTTTCGCCGTTGTTCTCGCATCCCCATTTATTTCGTCTAAACCTTGTAACATATTCCAATTGTTGCTGGTGTCTTTTCATCAGAAATGTACACTTTTCCCCCATACTATCCGTCTATCACAGAGCACCCTCTTCACATACCCTTCCCTGCCTTAGTTTCAGCCCCCCCCCCTTCTCTACCGCCAGCAGAGGGTGTCAACAGTCGCACCGATTATTGATTCCATCCTCTAATGTAATCTGCGCCACTGCCAACTGAGATACGCGCACCCTCCTCCCTCCCTCCCTCCCTCCCTCCCTTCTGCTACGCGCTTTCTGAGTCGCCACTAGTCTTAACGGGTCTGATCTGGGCCATTGTTGAACACTCGCGGGAGGAGTGTTTTGATTTCGCCTTGCCAATTTGGACGTAAATAATCTGGGCTATCAAGGGATATTCAAACCCACCATCCACGATTTATTACACACGTACGTGTAGACATACAATAATAGTACACGTACAATAATAGTACACGTACAGGAGCGGAATAAAATTAGTTTGTGATTATAGATTTAAAAAAATCACATATTTTTTCCGCTCGATATTTAAACTCATCAAAAATGTAAGTAATTTTAGTCACTAAGAAGCTTTGTCCAGATATAATACCGTCAGAATTTTCTATAGTAAGTAAAATTCCACGTCGGAAAAGTAATTTTATTTCGGTTAACCATCAACTATTTTTTTCGCTACTGTACGTGTAGAGAAGGATGCTACAGTTTGTTAGGTGTAGTACACGTACATGTGCAGATAGCTGTGCTACACGTACCTTTAAGGTAATCGTTGCAGTGCTGGACTT
>SDVV010025332.1:0-12439 GCA_016164225.1 Gammarus roeselii | reverse complement strand
TTCACTGATTCAATTCTAACTTCACAACGTACGTTATATTTGTTTTAATTTGCCTTTAATTCAAATTCATTTATTTATTTCCTCTGGGAAAACGGCACTTTGATGGAGATCAGTGTAGTGGTTTAAAGGGCTTGAGCCGGACGAAGGTGGTGGAGACGTAGAGGCAAGATTGATAGTGTTTTGGTTACATGATACAGGAGGAGGGAGGGAGGGAGGGAGAGAGGGAGGAGGGCAGTTTAGAGTTTCACAATTGAACTAACCGTACGATACATGCCAAAATCCTGTATGTTGCAAGTAGTCGCAAGCTCAGAGAAATGTTTTTCCACGACATTACAATGACATTCAAATAACACAACCAATCATCTAACCCAATGTATTTTATAATATTCAGTCATGCCTTGATACACCACGAGTTGCAAGTGCGGACATTTTTCTTTAATAAAGGAAAGGGGGTGTTATGATCAGCCTCAGCTAGTAGATATAAATTTATGTATATGTATGCATGTCAAAATGTCTATCCAGACATTCTCGTAAAGCTGGAGTCTTTCGCACTGCGCGAGAAACAATGCAGGCCTGTCAACTCTAGCTTCAGTTACACGGTGGGAAACCCTTTACTTTGCGTATTTCTTTTCATCCTCATAAGTGTTTCTTTTAGCAAACGGCAGTTCGTCCTCATATTAGATTTCTTGAAGAAGAGACGTCGACAAGTGTATGTCATTTGGGTCATCCAGTTCAAATCAACGAGTGAGCAATGTGTGGCCGGTATCAAATAACGAAGAGGGGCCGTGTTTCGCTCTCATAGCCCAAGGTACACCCTATAGCCTATAAATTAGTTACCGGCCTAAATTTATTTGTATGCCAATGAGGGTCAAGGATTTGGAATAACACGCCCCCTCAGAATTACCAAACTGTGGAGTGGTTCTCTTATTGGAGGATCATTTCATACCCATAAAAGCAAGGCCATCCCCTATTTCAGTAGTTGGGTGTTGATTTGAATGGATCTTCACACTTCGTAGCGGAACAGCTTGGGAGGAGGTAAGCCCCATTAGAACAGCGACTCCGCTTTAGGTCATTCCATAGGCTGCTATTAGCTTTGTGTGATGCTTTGCTAGATAACATGTGATAAATACTTTCATTCCTAGATGTGTGTAATGATTCCTCTGTATTTATATGTTTTTTTTTATTCTTCCTACAGGGTGGATTCTTCTCATTTATTTGCTTTTACATTGTTTTTCCTTAACTGTTCTGCTATTTGATATATAGACTCAACACGTTTTCTCTTTTTTACATTGTTTATCTCCTTTTGTTCTTTTTACTGTTCAATTTGATTATCTACAAAATACACTTTTGTTCTGTTGTGTCTGTTAATATCACAATCAATAATCATGCTCGTTTGAGAATTAACCTGTTGACCTGTCAATATGTTCATGACACAAAATAATATTATAAGATAACAAGTGTCATCATTCAAACCTTCACAACCTAGAAAGTATTTTAACAACCTCGAACTCAAAGCTTATGACTTATTCAAGTAGTTTATTTTTATTTAATATATTTAAACAAGCCATCATCGTGAAGAACAGATCTAAAATATTTTATATTGGTCACCATTTTTGAGCAAACACTAACCACTTGACTATAACAAAGCAGTTTATAAAGGTAAGAAAACGATTTTCTCAGATGGCTGACACGACAATGTGAAACTTTGTTTACTTTTCGTGTGTGTTTCTTGGGTAAATACAATGTAATGGTCGTTTTGACACCTGTGACACCAAACATGCGATCACACGGAGGCTGCCATATGTAAAAATCGTTGTAATAAAATTAGCACCATAATTAGCAGCAGGTGATAATTTATCCGGTTTACCCTGTAGTGTTAGTCTATCATGGGTGTACCATGAGAGCGTTTTAAGTAAGTGCATATATCCTGAGAGTGCATGTGCCCTCCTTGAGTGCAAGTGTCTCTTGACTACAAGTGTCCTGCGATTATGTGTGTCTCCTATTACTGCAAGTATCCTGCGTCTGCAACAAGAGTCCTATGACTACTAGTATGGTGTGAGCACTGGTGTTGTGAGAGGACAAGTGTCGTGTTACTATAAGGGTCGTATCAGTACAAGTGTCGTGCGTGTATCGTTCGAGTGTAACTATTCTGTGCGTGCAATTATCGTAATACTGTTAGGGTCGTGTAAGTATCGTTCGAGTGTAACTAATTTGCGAGTGGAAGTCGTCTTGGTAGATTATTCAGGCTTGCCAAGTGAAACAATGGTCATCAACTATATCCGTTTGCTATAGGTTTGTGATTTTTTATAAGAATTACTCCGCTTTCTTTGTTACACGATTGGAATTGTAAATCAGTTTCACGTCATGTTAGGTTATATTTTCTCTTTGAATATATGCTGTTTCCCACGTGTCCTACTTATTATAAATATATCATGACTGTTTGGAGTTTGTACAGCTAGAAAACAATTGTTCGATCCATGTGCTGTTATAAGAGGTTCGAACTTATTTAGATTATTTGAGTTATTCGAGCATTCACTGCATCCACTTTAACATTTCACTTTGGGTTTGTGATGTTGAGACCGTAAACCTAGCCTAACTTAACCTATCCAAGAATTACGTATTTTTATGTATGTTTTCACTCATATACATGGTACATGTAACTATTTTAATGTTAGATCAGTAATTTATAGATTGAAAAATTTAAAAATTATTGATAGGCTTCGTCATCGATGAAGGATGTTGGAGGTGTCAGGTAGCTGGAGGTGTCAGGTAGCTGTTTCAAGTTTCTAAATTAATTAATAATTACAAGCTTCTTCATTGCTCCTATGCTAGGCTGGTCTGTCTTTCCTTACACCTGTCAACAAATAAACATTTTGTTGCTAGAATGTGGTGCCATGCTTTAATAATGGACTTTCCTTTATTCCTGAACTTTGTTTGATACTTCCAGAAACTTCGGCGCCTCGTGATTAGCTGGTTGAGGAACTTCAGGGACTGGTGATTCGCAAGTTGAGGATTACACACCTTTGGGCGGAAGTCTACGAGGCGTGATGTGCAAGCACTCGGGCGGAGAAACTTCCGCCGCCAGAGGAACTGCTTCCTGTGGCTCAGCTTCCAATAGAGGTAATACAATGGTATAACTATAATACCTTTATCTTAAAAGTAATGCACTATTTACATTACGTATAAATCTACTTATGAGGGAGCGGAGAGGAGAATGCAGAGCATCGTTTTACAAGCCCCTACAAAGCTATCCATCCGAATCGAAATATGACTTACACCTCGATCTTTATATACCATTGTTACTCTCTATCATATTATTTAGCAAAGAACATCAATTTTTTTTCAACTGTAGATTGTTTGAATGTTATAAGTATCTCATAATTGTTAACAGTTTCACACAAACGAACACTTCATCTCACACTACATAGGTCTACCTAATTTACTTCAATATCTCCTGTCACTACATCTTTCGATGACTTGCACCTAAGATTTGCATTTTCTTCCTTATAATTTCAATATTCAAGACGATGACTGCGCTTGAGATGACGCCATAAATTACTTGTAGAAATATTTTTATTTCTCAAGCTATACCCAATTGAAATGACGTAAACTTAAGCTATACCCCATCCTTCCACAACAGAATCGAAACGTCGACTGAGTAAGATCTGAACCGACTCTGATTTACAACCTACCAATCTGTAACACATCTAGAACATTTACCCCAGATAGTTATATGGCAATGTTTACTTTGTGACGATCACCAGTTTGAGCTTTGCTTCATGCCATGAAACATATTTTACTGACTTCGGCATACCTTTGTTACCTCCGACTGACACGATGTATTTTATTGCATATTAGTTGCTTAACCGTTAGTGTTATTTACAGATCTTACTTGCATCATCAATGCTATCTACATGTTTTGCTCTGAAGCAGCATGATTCAAACAGCCAACCAAACCCTTCATCTCTACATTTCAGCGTACTCTCAAAATTCTTCAAATACTCCATCATATCTTTAATGCAAACACCAAAGCCTGTTCCATGCCTGTGGTTCCACAAATGCATTGCTTTTTCTTCTTGAAATTTAATTATTCTATAGTCCTCCAAATCAAAGTCAATCTGATCTTCATCCGAAAGACACTGTTGCATGCGAACCAGATTTTATATTTTCCACTACCTCAGCTTTCCACTACATCAGCTTGACAAGTCAATAAAATCTAATTCTTAATTGTTGGAGCTATTTGCAGACCACCCAAAGCCAGTAAACAATCTTTCATACACATTGAATCTATAGTCCAAGCCGCAACTGATCTGAAAAAGAATATCTATGTTCCAGAAGATTTCAATAACGACCAATTGAAACTCAATATTTTAAGCACAATATTCAGATGATTAAAACTTGAAAAACTCAATGAGACCCCAGCCAGAATCCCATAAGGCGGTTGTTGCTCCTTGCTAGACCTGATAATTACTAACAATCGTTCATCTGCACTACACAGTTCAACGGTTTAAAAACATGCGTTAGGTGGACGATGTAAATCTTCAATTCGCTGTATTCTAGATTTTTTTTTTAGAAGCTCTTGACACAGTGGCACCAATTGTTACATAAACAAATGAACACGCCCTTCAATCAGATTTATAACTCCTGGACTCGAGAAAGAAATGAACAATGTAAGAAATATACAAGCTGAACATAAAGTTGTAAGTAACATAAGCTTTTCAAATAACCTGGTTTTAAGCTGACCAATTGCCAGAAGCATGCAGACCGTCACGAGATGAGGCTTTATCGCATTGAATATGCGTAGGAAAGTTAAAGGACAAAACAAAAACTAGAAAGAGAAGAAAAATATCCTAAGCAGACCTGGAACATCCTCGGAAGCATCGTGCCCCACAAACAGCTACGAAAACCCAGACGAAATTGCTGAAACCTCCAATGATTTCTTCGCAAATATGGGAAAACATACATATGATGAGGTGATGGGCGAACGAAGTAAAGACACTGCAACTATAAATGAGCCCAGGCAAAGAAAAGAGCCAACTCGACACAGATCACCGTTCTTTAATAATTCATCGCATTCAGAGGGAACATGGTCACCCAAGCCAGAAAGCGAAGCAGAAATTGTCTCTCATTAATTCGCTCAAAAACACGAACTCATACAGGCACGTTGGCATGATGCTGCATCACACTGCCAAACCTCCAGCTGCTCATCAACCATCCATAGCATTAAACATGCCCTAATTAGACCGATCCATAATTATTGAGCCATAAGTCTCCTACCTTTATCTTCCAAAGTCCTAGATAATTTTTTTTACGTCAACTACTGGACTATTAAGATGAGAAAAACCTTGGATGTAGGCATAGGGCTTCTACTGGAGATGCGCTTATCAAGATGTCCGAACTTGACTACATAGCAATTGACCAAAACTGTCTATCACTACTCGTTTTGTTGGACCTCTCTAAAATATTTGACAGAGTTCACAACACCTTGATGAAAAGCTCTCGAAACTGAACATTCGACCTTCCTGGTTCCAAATCAACCTCGGTACCCGGTCCCAATATGTTATGACCGGGACCGATTAAATATATCATTATCATTATTATCATTATCATAAACAGAGAAATTATCTTTTCTCCGTGACCTGTAAATTTTGGTGTCTCACTTGTTCTTTCCATCATGTTCCTAAATAACATTAGTCGTGGAAGTCCTGTTGAAACCCAATAATGACAATATACTGTATGCTGATGATGTTCAATTGCTGTTCATTCGACCCGTAATTAATTGGAAGAGCTAAAGAAAGATGCAGAAACAGAGTTTACTCGCATACATAACAGGTATCAAACGGGCTGAAAGGTAATGCAGATAAAGCCAAGTGCATTATGCTGGGATCAAAAACAGATTCATCTGGAGGACTCGACAACTTTGTTGTAGACTGCGGGCAAAAAATTCCCTCTTTGTAACAGGGAAAAAAACTCTGGGAGTTTTTCTGGACCCTAATATGACCTTCAAACAACATGTCGAAAAGTTTTACTCAAATGTTATGGGACACTTATGTTCCTTTATCATACCAAAAAGCAACTCGATTTTAAATCAAGGCATCTCGTAGAGAACGCTCTGTTCTTTTCACTGTTAAATTACAGAGCAACAATATGGGAGAAGTGTAAGAAAACATTGCTCTATTATATCTAACGCTTCCTGAACTACACAGTAAAGGTCGCTCACGAACTAAATTTCACGAACAGTGATCACGGGACGCCTCTACTAAACAAACTTGACTACTTAAACATACAGTAAGCGAGTGACTAGATCTTAATGTGGCTATATGATTTTACCAAATTTAAAACAAGCTGTCTCACCCGAACGGAGTTGTATTCTCAAACCTCGATCAGAGCAACTTACTATCGATCAATGCAAAATGGAAATGACAGTCTACCGGCTGATGTTCAAAAATTCACCAACGTATCGTCCTTAATGGTGTACTAGACCTTGAAACTTTCACCCCTTCGTTTTGCTAGGTTAGTGTTAGTGTTAAACACTCTGTTGTTACTACTTCAGAGAGCGCTCTGTGTAAAAAGTGATTGAAAAATATCCTAAGAAACCTAGGAAATTAATTTGCTACGCAGCCACGTTCAAGTTCAGCAGCTGAATGCGACCGCTGATCCAAGTAATTTAACGATCACGTGAATGAGCAAAAATTTTATATTGTTAAGAAGCCAAACTATTGTATACCAACAATCACCTGTTCTATGGAAGTTGACCAGCTCGGAGAGTTAACGCTGAGTAGCAATAGTACTATAACAGGTTCACACGAGCAGAATGACAAAATATTCTTTTTCAAAACGCTGATCATTCGTGTGCATTTCTTCAGATAATAATTGTTAATACGCTCCAGAAATAATATTGGACTATTTTGACACTTTAAATGACTACCATGTTATTAAATGAACCCTACTACACCAACATAATTTTTAAACAGAACTCCGATGGCGCCAAATCTAATGCACTTTTATGGAAGAAATGTACCACTCTACTGCTCGCTCGTTGGCCAGTGCTAGCAGAACAAACGGATTTCGTAGGGGGATAATATTCAAGCAGCTGAAAAACTTTAGCGAGGGTATACAGGACCATCACAACAGGAGAGGCTCCAAACCAGAACCACCTACATCACAGGGTTGGGTGCCCCTCTATGACATATATCAGCTATCGAGAAATCAGGTCTCCACGAAGCCACGCAGTATCTGAATTCACTTTTTATTTCGAATACTTGTTGGAATGTAAATGCATGTTGATATGTATAGTACCTATTTCAAGAAAGCAAACAGACCAATTACCCTAATATCCAGCGCGTAGCTAGAGTTGTATCCGGGTACTTTGTTGGAGAGATATATGAACCAATGAGTGGGGTCTCTCTTCCAGGACGCCAAACAGGCCCCGTCACGCGATGTCGGGCGCTGTGACAGTTTCTTGTCCCGAAGGAAGGGGCGGACTTTCCAGTCTTCCAACGAGCGAGCCGGAAAGGCACATGTTTTTCCTGCGTCAAACTGGTTGCATGCTTAGGTATACGGAGTAAAATTTGCATACAATCTTCTGTGGTGTAATACCAGGAACAATATATTATATTAATTATATTTCATTGAATAAAGCGGCAATAACTCCAAATCTTCTTATTTCAAATTGGCTCTATACTGAGATATACTGAGTAAAATTAATACAAATCATTCTATGATGCAATGCAAATTAAAGTATCTTTCAATTAGCCGTATACGCGTCTTGTGTGACCACACTCGCAATAAAAATACATTAAAGTATTTTCCGTACACTTTCCTATACGCTCGATGAGCTACTTGGTGCAGATGTGTTTGAGTACTGCATCTGGAATCAGTACTTGGCACTCCGGCATCTGTACATGGAGTTCTTTTTTCTTGGTACTGCGGCATATCTTTCCCGAGTACTGACATGTGGAACTCAGAGAGTTCGTTGACACCTCCATCGACTCACCGCGGTGCATTTTACTATGCCCCAACAATAGGTTAGATCGACTCCTGCACACATGGACCAGCACTTGCTTCAGGTTGCAATATTCTCATCATTGTATGTACACGCCTTATAGGTGCTGGTGGAGTAGCGCGACTGATAGTTTAGCTGTCAACGGTGCGGCACTGCCGCCCCTGTCTTTATCTGTTCATCATAATATTGCAGTGATTCACTCAAAGCAAGATTGATAACAAACCTTGTTGCTGTGAGTAAGCCCGAACGCAATTGTATGCGTGTTCTTTATTGTCTGAGTCATGCTCGCGTACTCCATTTTGTATTGGTTACTTGTAATGTATTTTGAAGAGAAACACCTCCAGAGATAGCAAATCATATAAACATTCGTACCGCACGCACGAGAGTGTTATAAAACCTAGGCACAAATCCTTGTCTCCTAGATGTTCTCAGCTGTTGGCGGGAACATGAACGTACTCATTTGTTCCGTAGTACGACAGTGCTATAAAACCTAGGCACAAATCCTTGTCTCCTAGATGTTCTCAGCTGTTGGCGGGAACATGAACGTACTCATTTGTTCCGTAGTACTAGCCAGTCTTATGTGTGACCATATACATTATTCTGTATTTATACCCTGAATTTAATGTGTATTATGGAATTGAGAGATACTTTATAGAACGCCAGAGTACCACATGGCATCTCGGGAACAAAATGTAATTTTATATTATTTTATGCAGCACAGAGTCACAGACCACAGGATAAAATATAAACAAACTTTTGCCGGCATGTTTTATTGTAAGAACATCCTTCCTGGCTTTCACAATAGCTTGTCTGGGAGATTTTCGATTTTTTTTTAATTAATGATAGAACGTCGACCAGAAGGCAGAGAAAAATATATTGTTATTTTCCTGCAACTGTTCAAAGCTTCCAAGTTGGACGTTTCCACCACGAGCATTGAATATGCTTCAACACGTCTGTTAAGGTTAGTGATGCTTACATTTATATTGTTTAGCTTTGTTAAATTTTGGAACATTCTTGCGCGGAGGGCAAAATGAATACTGCAATTTAGAGCGACAAATATATGATCTACTCATAGTTCAGAGGTCACATGAACATCTATAGCATGCAACCACATTGAATGTAATATAGAAAATAATTCAAGCAGATCAATCACTACAACAATTGTTGATAACTTTACGCTCTTTAGCATCATACGATCTCATGGCGATAAATTCAGTATATAGGTGTGAATAATTAAATAAATACGCAGTTGAGGCCTAATATTTGTACAACATAGATACCTTTTATTAGACATACTAGAACTTACACAGGAAATGTCATGACCTTATGGGAGTAGCCCGCTCAGTCAAAACAGACCAATGAAATGTCCCTGGTAGTTTCCATTGAAGTGACGCCTACACACATTTAATATTAATGGCATTTAGTCAGGCCTATTTAACGAAGTGAGACCGAGTGCATATCGTTGGGTGAGCTTTGCGGGCGGTTGTTCTCTGGATGCTGCGCATCAAGACATTCTTCACGGACCTAAGGATGCTGAGAAACACACAGGGGCGAAAGAGGCGCCGCGAGTGCAAACGAATCATACAATGTTCATTGCACCTTGTTTCATCATGCATGTATTGCGGGTGAAGGTGTTAGGGATCACTCCTCATCAATGAATTGAAGCTGTGAGGTGGGAGATGCGCTGCTGGTAAGAGATGCACCGCTAAAACACTTTAAAGGTGCCCTAGATATTGAAATTTTCCCCACTTCGTTTTGCTAGGCTAGTGTCAGAGTTAAACGATTTGTTAATACTTTTTCAGAAACGCTCTGGAAAAAAATATTGAAAAATATCCAAAGAAACCTAATTTTTTCGACCAAGAAGAATTCAGTCAATTTGGCACTCAGACACTGTCAAGTTCAACAGCTGAATGCGACCGCTGATCCAAATAATTTAACGATCACGTGAATGAGAAAAAAAAATCTATTAGGAAGCCAAACTATTGAATACCAACAATCACCTGCTGTATGGAAGTTGACCAGCTCGAAGAGTTGGCGCTGAGTAGTAATAGTACTAGAACGGGTTCACTCAAGCAGAATGGCAAAATGTTCAGCAAAACGCTGGTCATTCCTGCGCATATCTTCATTTGGTAATTGTTAATAAGCCCCAAAAATTATATAAGCCTATTTTGACTCTCTAAATGGCTGCCATGTTATTAAATGGACCCTACTCCACCGATATAAATTGTAAACAGAATTTCGATGGCGCGAAATCAAGTGCACCTTTAAAAACCGGCGGCGCGACGCGCAAGTCAATTGTCTGCGCGGCTGCCCAGCTTCATCAATTGCCCCCAGTGTTGCCACAAACAGAATATTGACTAATTTAATAAACTAGGTTAATCAGAAGTGCCCTAGAGTACCGATTAGACAATGTAGAGTAACACGAAAGGCCTCTGACTCATTGTAAAAGTATAAAATAAAGTAATAAAGAACGAAAGTGAAATTTATTTGGGGTCCCGGTCCCTGTTGCCATTGTAAAGGCAACACCTTAGTGACCTTACACTCCACATACAATCGAGTTTTGTGCATTGCAATCCTTTATAAATAAGTAGAAGAAATTGCTGCTAATACCGCCCTAGGGCTGTCAGAGGCTCAGAGTTAGAGCGCATAGAATTTCAATTTCCAATCTTTGTAGGGTAAAGATTTGCTTCGTTCAGAGCATGTGATTGCCCCCTTAATGTAAGTCTCCACCATGGTTGCAGTGTTTTGCACTGCTTGCACCAGCTCTTGTGGTGATAGGTTGTGGTCCGTTCTTGCCGCTTTGTCTCTTGACAGTTTCCTTTGGGGTCCGTTCTTGCTGCCTCGTCTCTTGACAGTTTCCTTTGTGGTCCGTTCTTGCCGCCTCGTCTCTTGGCAGTTTCCTTTGTGGTCCGTTCTTGCCGCCTCGTCTCTTGACAGTTTCCTTTGTGGTCCGTTCTTGCCGCTTCGTCTCTTGACAGTTTCCTTTGTGGTCCGTTCTTGCCGCCTCGTCTCTTGACAGTTTCCTTTGTGGTCCGTTCTTGCCGCCTCGTCTCTTGACAGATTCCTTTGTGGTCCGTTCTTGCCGCTCCGTCTCTTGACAGTTTCCTTTGTGGTCCGTTCTTGCCGCCTCGTCTCTTGACAGTTTCCTTTGTGGTCCGTTCTTGCCGCCTTGTCTCTTGACAGATTCCTTTGTGGTCCGTTCGTGCCGCCTCGTCTCTTGACCAAATAATAGAAATAAGTAAAACTGATTGGTAACCTTTTTAACTTTATTAGATTTCACAATGTATTTAAATCTCTACAATGCATATTTTTATTTAATAAAAAACGACGGGCACAGCCATCAATTTTTGTACAGTTGTTAAGGGCGTCATCTTTGGTCAACCGTCCACCAAACATCAAATAAAACATAACACGGTCTTGATCTCTGTCTCAGGGTCTTGCGGCAACAGCTGTCTCTCGTAGCATTAGCTTGACATAGATTCTCGCACACGGTGTGATGGTTGAGTGTGCTTGGTGGGTGTTGCAGCTGCTGTCTCTTGTAGCGTTTGCTTGGCATCGATTCGTGCACACGGTGTGATGGTTGAGTGTGCTTGGTGGGTGTTGCAGCGGCTGTCTCTTGCGGCATCAGTTTGCCATCGACTCGCGCACACGATGTGATGGTTGAATGTGCTTGGTGGATGTTGCAGCTGCTGTCTCTTGCGGCATCAGTTTGCCATCGACTCGTGCACACAGTGTGATGGTTGAGTGAGCTTGGTGGGTGTTGCAGCTGTTGTCTCTTGCGGCATCAGTTTGCCATCGACTCGTGCACACGGTGTGATGGTTGAGTGAGCTTAGTGGGTGTTGCAGCTGCTGTCTCTTGCGGCACAGTTTGCCATCGACTCGCGCACACGGTGTGATGATAGCGTGCTTGATGGGTGTTGTAGGTGCTGTTTCTTGTGGCATTAGCTGTCTCTTGTGGCATTAGCTTGGCATCGATTCTCGCACACAGTGTGATGGTTGAGTGTGGGTGGTGGTGCTACAGCTGCTGTCTCTTGAGGCATAAGTTTGGCACCTCCATCAGGGTGATGGTAAAAAAATAACAGCTTGGTGTTCACGAGAACAGTGATACACGTGACATCTATATAGAACAAAACAGAACAGACTAAAACAGAACAGACTAAAACAGAACAGAACAGAACAGAACAGAACAGAACAGAACAGAACAGAACACAACACAACACAACACAACACAACACAACACAACACAACACAACACAACACAACACAACACAACACAACACAACACAACACAACACAACCCAGCACAGCACAGCACAGCACAGCCCAACACAGCACAGCACAGCACAGCACAGCACAGCACAGCACAGCACAGCACAGCACAGCACAGCACAGCACAGCACAGCACAGCACAGCACAACACAACACAACACAACA
>SDVV010025331.1:0-12440 GCA_016164225.1 Gammarus roeselii | reverse complement strand
ATTATCAATTCTCACTCTAACTAATTGTCATATAAGTTATCCCCTTGTCAAATCGCAACACCTTAAGTCATGAGGATACAGTGATATCAACTATGCACATTACAACTTACCCTTATAGCTCTCTTGTCATGACATGTTTAGGCATTAGCCGTGTTCGTATGTCCAGCTAGGATAGCAAAATGGCTCCCTACCGCTTGCACACAGCTCCAACTACTTAGTTACATGTTTTAAGCTTGTCATTCTACCTATTTTATATTTACTATGTATGAATTTATTGTTTCAAAGAAGAACATGCCATCTGTGTATGAATAAACTTTTTTATTTTATTATTTTTATTTTTTTTATTTTATTTATTATAGAAAATATGAGTTAATTATACTGTTTGTTTGACGTTTATTTGTATAACTATTGCGACATGATGATTTATATGCAGTGTTGTGATACTCAAACGTCATCTTGTATCGTAGATGATTACGAGTGTAATTATTGATTCGTTTTGGTTGCCAGCGTTACGATACTTAGCCCCTGTGTATGCCTGAGTGCCACCTGTCACTGTAAGATGTCCAGAACTCCTCAAATACATCGTCAACCTTTGGTCAATCGGTCTTTCATGAATGCTTTTGGAAGGGTTGCAACGAAGGTTTGGATCATTTCATTTACATCTTCGCTTATCACAGTTTTATTGATTAATAAACTCCGCAACAAGTCAATGATATGGACTAGACTTTGTATATTATGGTGGCTAACGAAGCCGGAATCTTCAAATACGAGTAGTGTATTCGATTTCAGATATAATAACAGAGATGGGACAAGACTTCTAGCAACTGCATGTAAAAATGTTGTATTTATTGTTGCAGTATCACCATTATTTGTCTCCTGTACCTTTTGTCCGTTCAACTCTGGTGTTTCAGCTTGTTTTTTATCAATACTTGTGTGATGCAGACCCTGTAAAAAATTATAAAAATTTAGGTATTGATCGCTATGTCCTGGCATTATTTCCAAGCTGTTATTACAGATATGGGTGTTGCACGACCACCAATATGATTAGATCGTGCTGTATAATTATCCATTTGTTATTGTAGCACCAGGTAATATCCCTCATTATCCATGAAATATTTTTGTCTAGAAAATCACTGCAACTGGTAATAATAAATTTAATAAAAATCCACCGCGAAGGTTTGAAAGACTTTTCGTCTTATTTTTCGGATGATTTATTGACTAATTGTTTTTATATACTATTGAATTTACTTAATCGTGATGTTGTTAATTGTTTAAGGACCAATTTTCCTGACAATATATTGTTGAATATTCCGCAGATGATTTTAATCTCATTATCACTCAATTGTTTGATGATTTGACTGCATTCGGAAGTCTTCATCTGATTTTTTTTATCGAATGTAATTTTCGTTTCAAGGTACGTTTATCGTTCATTTTGCTACAACGTCACCTTCATTAATATAAACTGGTTTGCTGTCCGGATAATCCGAGTATACGACTTACAACTTCTTCTTACGGTTATTACTGCGTCTTTCTAAGACTTTAATAGTTAAATATCAGGCTTATTGCACTCAAATAATTCCTGCATATATGCTGACTTATGCGATAGGTTCGGAATATATGTGAATATGCCTGATGAAGTGTCGTCTGTTAGAACGGCTACAGAATGCAGCTTATTCTCTATGTTATGTGAATTTTCCTAACAACATGAGCAACGTGAAACTCGATATTAGTATTAAGGTTGATAGCGACTGTAAACCCGTGTTCTATAGACCTAGAAGTGTACGTTTCCGATACAGATGCCTTGTGAAGACAAAGCTAACGAATTTTGAGAACGCTGGAATAATAATTATTGAATGACTGATTGGGCTTGCACAGTTGTCGCAGTTTTAAACCCCACTGGTCAAATGAGACTATGCGGTGACCACGCATTGCCAATCCATAAATTCACGTAAACGATAACGTACCCTATTTTTACTCTGGACTACGTGCTATGAAACAGTGGAAATGCTAAAGTATTTCACGTATTGATTTGCAAAACGGTACTTACATCTTTCGATCGACAAGAAACCCAAGAAATACTAAATTCAATAATACTTCTTACGGAATTTCCAGTAAAATTACTTACCGTTGGACTTATCTTCAGAAAGTTGAATATTGCAGTGTTTTCTCGCGCACTCACCACAATATGTATAATGGATGATGAGTTGTGCCTACCAAAACGCTAGATGAACCTCTAGATGGGTTGGACGAGGGCGCAGGTGACGAGATGTCGTTGTGATGATCTGCATTTTCATTGTATTAATCACTCTAGAAGCACCTATTTATTAAAAAAAAAATATTTAACATGAATTTATTATTGTATTTAAAATGTGAGACACTTTACCTGATAATAATAAACATGTGCCAATATTCAGTGTTGATGATCCTTCGATGAAGAGTAAATCACTTAACAATAATTTCAGGTTGGAATCACTATACATAAATCATCGGACAACGGGTTATCCTTTAGCTGTCAAAATTATTTTGTAGATACTTTCGAATTTTATACATTTCTCCGGATTAATATTGAGCGGCTCAAGAGAAATTCCAACGACAACATTTTCGGCATTAATTTTTCTCGAATTGATGTCCCGAGAATAGCTTGGCCAGAGGCCAGAGTTGGAATAACCAATGTCAGTCAGCACTGGATCACTGTCAATTGTGAGCACATACTTGCTTGGTAATATCACTGTCAATTGTGAGCACATACTTGCTTGGTAATATCACTGTCAATTGTGAGCACATACTTGCTTGGTAATATCACTGTCAATTGTGAGCACATACTTGCTTGGTAATATCACTGTCAATTGTGAGCACATAATTGTACGTTAATATCACTCTCAATTGTGAGCACGTAATTGCACGGTAATATCACTGCCAATTGTGAGCACGTAATTGCACGTTAATATCGCACGCATTTGTGAGCACATAATTGCACGATAATATCACTGTCAATTGTGAGTACGTAATTGCACGTTAATATCACTCACAATTGTGAGCACATAATTGCACGTTAATATCACTCTCAATTGTGAGCACATAATTGCACGCTAATATCACTGTCAATTGTGAGCACATAATTGCACGTTAATATCACTGTCAATTGTGAGCACATAATTGCACGTTAATATCACTGTCAATTGTGAGCACATAATTGCATGGTAATCCTTCCATATCCTTTCCGCTGAAATGATATGCTCATCCAACATTTTGAGATGCATGCTTCAGGGCCGGGGAAAAGAGTACCCAGCTGCAAGGTCCGTTCGGTCGAGTGATCAATCGAGCTTTGGCAGTTCCCCTTGTTCGTGTGAGAGAGGAGGCTATAAATGTATAGGTTAGTAAAAGAATAATTATATATGAACTGCAATAATTTCTTCTCTTTTCAGAGAGGCTGGTAACCATGAGCCCAGGCAGGGTCACTGGACGGACGGAACTGAATTGATCGTTCATATGTTGCCACAGAAGTCAGGGAAAACGACATACGAGGGAACATGGGACTGAATCCTCTAATCTTAGTGTGGTAACATTTTTCTTTCCTTTCATCGCTGAAGCTGAGCGTATGTTGTGCCTCCTAGGGAACTTGATCCCGTAATCTCAAATGATTCCGTAGGGGGACATTTTATTGTTATTATCATGCGATATTCTAAAACAATGATTAAACTTTGAAATTAGGAATCGAAAATATATGAATTTGACGTGAATTAAAACCTTTCTGTTGATTTAACTTTGAGCATTTCTCCACTCCTTCTCTCAGGTTTGTAGTATGTTATTTATGAAAAAAACGTGTAATAAATTAGAAACATGTTTGTCCGTAAAATGTTATTTCATGTGTAAAATATGTAACATTGGTTCAGCAAAAAATGGATGTGACAGGATTTTTTTTTAGCCTGCCAAATGCACCCGGGTACAGTAATTTCGCTTCCGGTCATGAACGCACGCCTTCCTATCGTAGAAGTTGTTTCGCTATTAATGGAGAATGTCTACTAATGACTGCAACGAAAATCTGTAGATCAAAATCTGCAGTGGGTAATGTAAGCCCAACCCAGATTTTTTCGTGTAATGAATGATAGCCGAGGGAGATGACTCCATCAACAATTTGGTTTTTCGTTTAGAGGTACACTTTTTCTGTTATCAACAAAGAACTCCATTTTCCTGCAGTGACATATTGTCGTTTATTTACCGAATTATCACTGCACCACAGCCGTACACTCAACAGGGTGGCAGTGCCCTTTTCTACACTGCCAGTGTAGCAACTGTTGAGTTCCCTCTCATGAAACATTCCTTTGTGCGGAGCCTGCCCAGTACAATGGTGTTGTTGTGTCGCATCCCTGCTCTCGCCACATTAGGCTGGATTTATAACCAGAATATGCAATGATCTTCTGGCCCTGGGATGGCCTAAATGGTAGACCAGTAATGTGGGATCAGAACCGCATAATACAGGGCTGAGCTCTGAATTACCGATTCGGATCGGCATAATACAGATCTAAGTTCCGAGCAAATAGGAGCTTTGCTGACTAGGAACAATTCCGCATAGGCAGTGAAAATATAGAGGACTAGGGTCAGCTGTTGTATCATGATATGGGCGTATAAGATTTAATCATATGAAAACATTTAAATTGTTTGGAGCAGGTTTTATAAAGAAGCTTTTCTCTCACTGAAGGGGCGATAGTTGACAAAAACTTTATCATTGCAGTCCGGTAATGATTTGTAAGTGCCCCAATTAATATCCAAAAACGAACCCTTTTCAGCCTCAAACATATGATATTTCATAACGATCACCAACCATTATTATAAGTGTGAAAACCTTGCTTTCCATTTTGGGTTTCTCGAAGAAAAAATCCAGCTAGAACATTTCTTTGTCTGTTAAATGCAAAAAAAAATAGTGAATTGAAGTCCTTAATCTAGGGAAAATACATGGAGAGAAAGGTTTATCCAACTAATAACAACTATTCAGTATTTTTATGATAACTAGACTGGACATCCAGATATTTGACAGACTAGTTTTTCAAATCCTTCTAATTTTATCCTTGCCTGATAAACGGCTTGTATATACGGTTATTTTAAAAACACATTTCCAAGTGGTTATGCAACACGATCAAATTTCGCCAGGAGCAATGACAACTTGGGAATTAGGGTCTCTTCATATGATGTGAAGAGGGAATGAGACTCAAGAAAAAACGCTGGTTGAAATTAAATTAATAACGTGTGGGTTTTTAGTAAACTGAACTTTATTGCTAACAACGTGAATTTTAATCAAATATGTCGATCGGGTGAATTTTGAGTACGTACTGCATTATGTTTTCACCACGACTTTGAAATTCCTTGAATGTACATGCAACAGATTTGTATACAATATTTCATGAAATGATAAACTGCGCGAAAAATTCAACACGTGTGGAACAAACTTTTACGTCCTTATTCCCGGTTATTTTACAGTACAAACCTTACGTGTCCATTACGTGAGTTTCTAAAAATGAAAACGGTGAAATTCAGTTTGCATGGACGCATTTTTGTCCCTCGAATAATACTTTCTTTGAAACAATGAACAAGTTATTGAGCTCAAAATCAAGAGAAATTCTTCTTTGAAACTAAGAAATATTCATTCCGCGTAATTATGCAGTTCTTAAATTTCATTATGAACAATCGCTCATTATATTCAAATTGATAAAGATTGTAACATATAATTGGATTGAAGTCATATGTTTTTTGTACCTGGAACAAATGTTTTATTTAACACAGCTATATGTTTCCGAAATAGGAACAAAGATGCTTTCATTGCACATAAGCCAGATACTTTTATTTCCTGAGTGGTAACTAACTAGAAAAAATCCACCTTTATTACCATCTTCCATTGGATTTTGCCTCTCAATCAAATCTAATGGGAAGTACTGAACATGATAAAATTGAAACACTGCAAGACACCTACAATCCAGCACGCACTCAATTTTCTGAGTCTTGAACCTGCAAACCTGAACAGCGTTCAACTTCAGTTTGTTAGTATTATTGATAGTCAAAACACATTAAGACACCAGTTAAATAAGGTGTCTTTATTGAAGCAAATGATGTGGCTCCCAAACCAAATAAAATTGTATAATGAAGCAACACATTGATGTATGTTACAGTAAGCCAATTTGAACACTATGAAATCGATATCGTATGACATATTGACTTAGCACGTAACGGCTTATGTGAAACAACGAAATGCTGGGAAACCATGAAATGGCCCCATGCATACGGAACAAAAACAGAACGAATAACGCCTGCAGATACGCACTATGCTTCTGTAAGAAACATGAGGACAAATTGCGTGAAACTAATTCATGTGAGAAAATGATTAACGGGCGGATGATCGATTACTGTAAAGAAATGAAAAAATCTGAAACCGAAAGACAGCTCTGTTTCTCAATGTGTGAATGGTTTAACAGGGGAGGGAAATATTGCTCAGATGTGGCGCGATCACTTGTTCTGTTTCTCAATGTGTGAGGGGTATAACAGGGGAGGGTAATATTGCTGAGGTGTGGCACGATCACTTGCTCTGTTCCTCAATGTGTAAGGGGTATAACAGGGGAGGGTAATATTGCTGAGGTGTGGCACGATCACTTGCTCTGTTCCTCAATGTGTGAGGGGTATAACAGGGGAGGGAAATATTGCTGAGGTGTGGCGCGATCACTTGCTCTGTTCCTCATTGTGTGAGGGGTATAACAGGGGAGGGAAATATTGCTGAGGTGTGGCGCGATCACTTTGACGGAATAATGAACAGTGTCAACAACGATGCTGACGAATATTGTTAACGAGGCGCTTAATTATGATGAAGTCAGTGTTTGGGAGATCAGATCAGAGAATAAGAGATTAAGAAATGGAAAAGCTGTAGGGAAGGATGGTATGCCAGCAGAAGTCTTTATGTATGGTCCTGTTCAATTCATCCATGTCATGTCTATTTTTTCCCTGGCGTCATAAGTCTAACTACCTATCAAAGCTATTTATGGATGTATTGAATAGCTTCGGTCGGTAGATGTAGGCAATTACAGCTCAATATCAATTGCTACTGCTGCATCGGAGGTACTAGAAATTGTGATTCACAATAGACCTGAAGAATGTCTCTAAACAACATCAAACCAATTTACCTTTAAGCCTCAACGTGAAACTAAAATAGCTATTTGTACTCTTAAACAAACTATTAATTTCTTCGTCATTAGAGGCTCGACAATGTACCCGTGGTTTCCAGGTGCTAAAAAAGCCTCTGACTGCGGTAATCATTGGACACAGTTCAAAATACTTATTGAAAGGGGGGCGCCTGTGCACTTCGTAAAACTACTAGAATACTCGCCCGAACAACAACTATGTGCGGTACGGTGGGGAAGCTCAACATCAAATTCATTCCGAATAACCAATGGAATAAGACATGGAGGCCTTCTTTCGCCCCTCGTGTTCAATGTGTTATGTAGACAGCCAACACGAGCGTCTAGCGCTTAGCCGTGTTGGGTGTCATATTAGCTACTGCTATATTAATGCAGTTAGCTATGCCGACGATTTGGTCCTATTGGCCCCTCATGTAGATGCTTTTTAGATGATGCTGAATATACGCGAGGCGGAGGCCTCAAGACTAAAAATTGAGTACAATACTAGCAAATCTGTTTGCATGCTGGTAAAACCGCGCACTATGCATAGGTTCCAGTTCCGAGTGAAACCTGTGTTAAATGGTGCTCAGTTAGAATAAGAGGACAGTTTTCCCTAGTTAGGTCACTAAATAACAAGCAAACGGTGTCGGTTGGCTATCAGCTTATAAGGAAAATCAATTTATGTACGACAGATTTTAAAATGCAACTTTTTAAAACCTATTGCTACCCTATCAACTGTAACTCACTGTGGTGTAAATTTACGAGAGTCATTATCAGTAAACTGAGAGTAGCATACAATGATATTTCCCGGAGGTTGCTTATGAGCTATAGAAAAAGTGCCTATAGCCTCCAGGAGTATATTAAAAAAAATAATAATCCCTTCCTATAGGATTTCTGTAATAGTGATGGATACGAAGGTTCTCCAATAATTATGAGGTGGGAAGGAATCCTGCTGGTGCAGGAAGAACCCGATATTAATAGAAATAATATTTGACATCTGTGTGCCCTTCCAGGCTGTGGGCCCATTTTACGTGCGTGAATATCAGGCTGGGAGACGCCGCTGATACTCTGCCTGACATATTCATGTGGGAGGACATAAAATGTATCCAGGCGCAATAGTCATTAACCCAACCACCAATGAATTTATGTCGTGTTCCTACTTTGTCATGTCTCCATGTATGTTCGTTTGGGGCGTAATTTGAATGTATTATTATTATCATCATTATTATTATTACAATCAATGGAATAGATTGAAAAAGACTGGATTTTTCATGTCGTATAATGCATAAAATGAACGAAGACTTGGACCCATCGGACGAAGCTTGCTCATTTTTGTCCCAAAATTGCATAGCTGTTTCTTCACATATTCAAAAGTCGTTGGCTTACGTTGGTGAACAATAAATTTTATGTCTCCCTTAAACCAGCCGTCGAGCCGGCTGGGACGAGGCTATGTGCTGTCCAAGACTGACTCGTAGGGCGACTCGTCACTCGCAGCTGAAATCTGTTGGTTAAAAATGCAAGACACTCGTTGACGCAGAGAGCGGGAGCACCGTCCTGTTGATGGTAGAATTCCTCTGACAAATCAGCGGGCCATAACTGTTTTTAAATGCGATTGAGAATATTCTCGATATTAACTGCTATGCGTCGACAAACTACACAATCGGAAGAACTCAAACATCCACGCTTGCTACTCATGCCCATGCCAAAATTTCCGCACCAAGTATTAAGCCGCCGAATGAAACTGCCTTGGCCCGCTCATAGCGTTGTTCTCAGAGCGTTCGATCAATGGTTTTAGGAAGAGATAACATCCATTGTCCACGAACGTCAACCAACGACAATTGAATAACTGAAGAAAGTACTGAGCAAAGTCGCGACGTAAATGTAACTGAACCAGAAAAATAAAACGACTTGACGTCTCGAGCGTTATACTGATTCAGCCCAGCGCTCATATGAATGGGTCCCATTTCAAAGCTGAAATTTATTTTTCGTTTGTTGATGCATTACAACATTCGAAGTCTGCTCTTTTTTATCTAATCGAATAATTCATAAATTAAAAAAAAATTATGATGTCGATTTTATAGAGCGTCTAAATTGTCCAAAAAATATAGAACACCATGTACTTAGTACTAGACTTTTCGGGCAACAAACAGCACACGCGCACACATCACTTGCACAACGTATGGAACACACACACGCCAATAATGACACTTACACGCATACATACACGCACTCACAAGAAAGCATTTACCATACAAATAAAATGATTATATATTAATTTTACGAAAATGGTGCTAGATGGTCAGAATGAAATACAGTGAGTAACATGATAACGAAATAAAAATATCAAATACAAAATATGTTGTTTCACTAAAGTATTCAAAGATATAAACATCAGATCGACAGCGCAATGAACACATACTATTAGGTTCGGAAATATTTACGTTCCTATACAAACAGACACAGATAGATTCAGTTACAGGCCCTAAGTTCAAATCCCCCAGAAAGAGGGGTGGCTGACGGCAAGGTGCACCTCACACTCCTCTCATACACTCACACGCAAATAAACTTAACACTTAGACGCTGAAGAGTCCGGCTAGAAGACCCCGCAACTTCGAGCCTAGAGTGAGGTCCGAGATCAGTGTCAGCAGCAAGGCCCGACAGTTAACTAACTCACTTCTGCTACGTTATAGTAACCCCACCCACGACCATCCCGTTTCTCAACAAAACACCACGGGTGAGAAAGCATATCAGGGCTGCGTCAGAAGTTATCCATTCACTACCATTCTCCCCTCACACCTATCCAATGCACGTTCTATCGCTACCTCCCCATATGTGTCTCTCATTCCTAACGCCTGCTTTATGCCATCCGTCCACTTAAATTTTTGTCTACTTCTAGGTCCACTCACATCCGTTTTTATGACCCTTTCAACAATATCCGTTTTGTGTTTCGTCATGCCAGATTTGAATGACTTATCCTCGTTTTGGTTCTTGGAGGCATAAACAGTGGTAGCACGTAGGTTGTGAGCCTTTGCAGTTCGTCTGTCGTGCTCACCGGCGCACTCCTCAAAAGGTTGAGGTGTGTCCGGTTTGCAGTATTTGATGACGTACCCGTTTTCAAGGCAATTTTTGCGTCATGTCGACACTGAGTAATATTTTGTTTATCGTTGTTCGCCCGATATTACTATTAATTCCGGTGCGTCAGGTCGTGGGAAGGTAATTTGATATGCGCTAGAACGACAGTTTCGTGATTTGGTCCACGCTGCAAGAGAAACTACGGTAACTCCGTAAGCCTTTGCTAAGCCCGCTGCAAAAGCACTCAGGTCAGCTGTGTATATAATTTGCTTGGTAGCGTTGAAGGACGGATGTAATTGAACAGTAACTGTGTGTGTGAGCCAGATGCTTTTGTCCTTGTCGGTGGACGGTCTTCAGTTTACCTCCTAGTTGTTGTGAACGGATTCCTTGAGAGAGCAACTTTGCTTGCACCGCTATCTATGAGCGCTATGAGGAAGTGAGTAGGGGACTATGCTGATCTTTCCTCATGGGTGGGAGGGTCAGCCTGGGAGGAGTGCATCGAGGCCATAGCCTATCGTCGCCAAACCCTGTGATCTACTTATCTGTAATCGGATTTTTTTTATATACTTTTCTCTTGGGGTCAGTCTTTGTGTCCCGTAGCTTGGCTGTTTACTTTGCAGCAAAAGTAGTGGGACTCTTTAGATGGGCACAACTAGGCATCGTCCCTCCTTTCATGGTCGTCCAAGAAGCATTGTGAGTATTAACATTACAATCTCTGCTTGTGTGTTCGTATTTCTGGAATTTATGTAGTTAAATGTCAGTAGAGGGGCCGTGGTGGTGTTTCTTTTTGGTGAACGAGTCCGGTGATGTAATCATTAGCTTGCTCGTTCTGGAGATTCTCAATGTAAATCAAGCCTGCACTCATAGAGAAAGTTAGGTATGGTATAATCGCGCATGACTTTTAGGACATTCTGGTCTTTGAGAGTATAGTGTCACTTTGGAGGCTCGTATTTACTTTAATGGTGAAGCCTTCGTTGTCGCTGGTGGTGACGCTTAGGACCAGGCGGCCAGTGATGTAGCTTAGCTCTGCTCCTAGAGAGTTTGGACAAATATCCGGTATGTCCTTGGTTAGAAGCGTTGTTGAATAGCTTGTGTTGCTTAAATGTCGAGAACTGCTCTCGGTTGGGGTGGAAAGCCAATGAGATGGTCATCGGATGTGGAAGTAGAGGAACTTGCGTAGGCTGCGGATTCTTTGGTTTGTCGATTCTTCACGAGTCCGAGGATTCGAAGAGAAATAGCTTCAACATGATACTCGAATCTCGTTATACGGTCGTCGATTGTGCTGGATTCTGAGGTAAAGTCTTCAGCTTGGTTTAGTAAATTCTTACATTCGCGAATGCTTCCGTCAACTCCGCGATGCGTTCATTGGTCCGGTCGTCTTCGGATGAGGTGGTGCTGTTCGTCTTGGATAGGCTGACGTTCTTTACTGTCGGGATCTTGGTCATCATCAATCCGGTGGTGATGCTGGCCCCTTTTGAATGGGGTTTGTTCTTTCCCCTCATCGATCATCTGGTACACGCCGGGGGCCAAGGGACTTACTCCTGATGGCCTCTTGACCGGCTTTACCGAATTTAAAGTTAAATTTACACGACCATATATAAAGAAAGAAATCGTGCGGTTTCAAGTCCCAGCACAAATAAGGGACCAACCAGGGCTTTTTAGAGGAGTCTCAGTTAATTAGTGCCTCGGGAGTGATAAAACGTATATTCCTTCATATTAGAGAAACACTTATTCTTCATTACACTTGCGTTCACCTCTCTGACCACTAGATCCATGTAGAGATTGAACAGTCAAGGAGATATAACGCAAACTTGTCTCAATCCCACTTTCAGAGCGATCCAAGCACTAACCTCGCTCCTCACTCTGACACATGCTCTGCTGCCAACATAGATACTCTGAACAGCTTTAAACAAATTTTCGCCCACTCCGTATACCTGGAACACTGAACTTCCTCAAATAACTCTCCACTTAACTAGACACTGATTCCGCTTGCACCGTCCTTTCTCGAATATCTCAGTATTTTAATTTTAACCACACTTACTGCCAGCTTCTTCCTTTTACACACTCAACAAACTTTCGACACTAAATTACACGACTTCTCCCAATCTGCCACCAGTAAAGTGCCATCCTTAAACATTAACCAATTAAAATGCAAACTCCGCACATTTGTTCCTAACAAATCTATACCTTGATCCAATAACGCCTCGCGTT
>SDVV010025330.1:0-12440 GCA_016164225.1 Gammarus roeselii | reverse complement strand
TATACATATATATAGCGGGTACATGCAGTGTTGAGCGAGTTGTTCCGAGAAATAATGGCGTGGTAAATTTGTAGTTCGATAGTTGAAGAGTATCTGTAAGGCTGTATACATGCCAGGGTGAGGGTGGCAACGCTGGTCTTGCTGTCTTTACGATCTGCTGTCCCGTTTACTAATACCTATGCCAAACGAGCGTTTATCTCCTAGCTGATTTGGGTGTCATTTTGGTGATTGTTGTATTAACGCAATTAACTTTGCCGGTGAACTGGTCCTACTGGTACCCCATGGGGATCGTTTTCATATTATGCTAAATATATTCGAGTCCAAGGACGCACATTAGAAATTGAGTACAATACTAGCAAATTTGTTTGTATGCTAGTTAAACCGCGCACCATGAAGAGGTTCCAGTTTTGAATAAATAAGGTGTTAAAAGACACTCAGTTGGCTTTTGTGGACAGTTTTCCCTACTTACATCAATAAATGACAAATAACCGGCGTGATAATGATATCTCCCAGAAACTGCGGAAATGAAACACAGTTGGCATTCCGCTTATAGGGAAATTCAATTTCTACACATCAGATGTTACAATGCAGTTATTTAGCACTTAATGTTACCCTAGTCTACTGTAGCTCGTTGTGGTGTGAACTTAAGGAAGTCGCCATTAGTAAACTGAGAGTAGCTTACAATACTATTTTCAGGAGGTTGATTGATGTCCCTAGAAGAACGAGCGCTAGCTTTGTATCTGCAGCATATGATGTGGGCTGTCGTATGGTACGAGATAGAAAAAGGGACTCTAGCCTCTACAAGCGTATTAAAAATCTAGTAATCTCTTTTTGTATGCAATATGTAATAGTGAGGGATACGAATTGTCTCCAATAAAAGATAAGTGGGATGGATTCAGCAGGTGCAGGAAGATGCCGATATTAATAGAAATAATGGTTGACACTTATCTACCTCACCATGCATTAGACTTATTGCCTATATGTGCATGTTATTAGACCTATTGCCTATATGTGCATGTTATTAGACCTATTGTCTACATGTGCATGTTATTAAACCTATTGCCTATATGTGCATGTTATTAGACCTATTGCCTATATGTGCATGTTATTAGACCTACTGCCTATATTTGCATGTTATTAGACACATTGCCTATTTGTGCATGTTATTAGACCTATTGCCTATATGTGCATGTTATTAGACCTATTGCCTATATGTGCATGTTATTAGACCTACCGCCTATATTTGCATGTTATTAGACACATTGCCTATTTGTGCATGTTATTAGACCTATTGCCTATATGTGCATGTTATTTACTTTACATCCCTACCAGGGAGTTTTGTTAATGACATATTCACGTGGGAAAATGATATAAAATGTATCCAAGCGCACTCGTTACTAACTTAATAACTTAGGCCGCGTATTACATTCCTACTTTGTCTCCATGTACGTTCTTTTGGTGTGTAATTTCATTGTATTGATAGGAACGGTTTGTTAAACAGGTTTTTTTGCATTTTTGATTGCACTATTGAGTGCTTCAGTGAAGAGTAATGTTATATTATTATTATTTTTACTATTATTGAGTCTACAGTCATAAACTAATTACAATACGTTAACACGCTGCCATTGAGAATAACTTGTGGTAAATGATGTTGAAAATTATATCAGCCCAACACCAAATATCGCGATGGCTGAATTACTGGTGCTTATTGCCACTCATCTCTGTCAATTAAGCAATCCAATCCCCGTAAGGGTTTCAAGTGGCCCACCTCCGTGAGAAATGTGTAGGGGGGAGGAGTGCACGTTGAAATTGGGTAAAGTAGACTCAAATAGTTTGATCGAGTGCGGGGGGTAGATGGAGGAGATTCATTGGAAGTGGTGGACACGACGACAGATTTTGGACCTAGGCCGGAGGGAAGACCTAGAAAGACGTAGCCTGGATTCTTGAAAGATAACTTCAATTTGCTGCGAATTAATGAGGATGAATCGGAAGAACAGGGCGGACATCATTTTTGAAACTGAAACATCTTATAAATCTAATAATGTTAGAGAATATTAATATGACACGTTACCTAACGTTTTACAAACCGCAGGTGTGCGGGATCACCGCTCAGCAACCTTTATTGCAAGGAGGGCATCAGGCTTCCAGGTGTCCCCGGAGCGAAACACCAGCAACTGAGCTCATATGTATCAGGTGTGCATGTGTCTCTGTCCAACACACTTTACTGCGAGGCGGTGCATCAGGTGTGCAGGTGTAACAAACGGACGGCCGGTGGTTGGTGACCCAACACAACAAGACGGAGAAAAAATGACATTCGAACAATGTTCGTTTCTCTGGTTGGGCCACGAGAGAAGACAAAATCTCTTGCTGGTCATCAGTGGAATACACGCTGAATATCGTGGCTGTAAACAATTTGTAATTAGAAAATAACTTGACTCCGCTAATTCATGGACAGCCGTGATCTGTTCAGTCTCAGCCTTTGGCCAACCGCGGTCAATTCAGGCTCAGTCCTTGGTCAGCCTTGGTCTGTTCAGCCAGCGCTTGAGGCTAGCCTCGGTTTGTTCATTCAGTCCATGTGGCTAGCCGCGGTCTATTTGTCCTCAGCTCTCGGCCTGCTGTGACCTGTTCAGCCTCAGCTCGTGGCCCGCCACGATTTATTCAGCCTGAGCCCATACCCAGTCGCGGTCTGCTCAGCTTCAGCCCCGCTGTCCTTCCTTATAAGACCATTACAGATTCCGCGGGTCTCACTTCGTAGTAATCGCAGCGCCTTGAATCGAGTAGTATATTATCAGGCCAGAGCCTGTGCCGACCTCTCGACACGATCGAAGGGAGCTATTTAAGGAGAAGTAGTCATTCAAACACTAATTGATCAAATAAACACAGACCTTATTGCGTTTGTAATGTACACTATAATACGAAAGCCGTCTATTTTCGGAAATGATTTTCGTCAGATTTTTCCAATTCAATTAACTACAAACACAATCAAACAGGTAATGTTATTTCATTTGTTTGTGTTGAAGCCAACTAATAAGCAAAGAAGAACTCATGGATGCATCTTCATTTTAAATCGATAGGTATACACAAATAAAAAAAATCCTGCTCATGTGGTTGTCAGGATACCGCATGATTTGATCTAAGAACCGTATGTGAATTTCCTCTCTGATGGGATTCAAGGTTGAGTGAAGCGCGTAAGATCTCGTGTTCAGCTAAGTGTACATATCTATTTTTAAGTGCCAATAGTGTTTGCTCTCTTGCAGTCAGGAAGAAATATGGCCCAGCCGCACCAGGCGAGGGGCAGTCAATGCCACCCAGGCACAGACAGATGGCCTCGTCGTTCTTTCTCAGCTCGTGACACGCAGGGGCAGGCAATTTCCCGCTACCAAAAATAAAGGGATGCAACATGCCTTTAGCAGCTTGTGCCAGGAGAAGACAGCAAAGACAGATGGCTGAACCATACTAAATGCTACGTTCATATGGTGAGGGACAGACAATGACAAGTCAAGGAAGGCATATGGCATAAAAGCATCTCACCGAGTGTTCTTACGCACAAGCTCTAGGCTGACAATTTCCTGCTAGCAAATATCGACGACTAAACCATACGTCATGCAACGTATGCTTCGCGAAAACAAATACTTAATTGTTAGAAAATCTGGAAGCTGTCACTGTAAGCGGGCAGGAAGGAAACTGGGGGAGCCGGAGTCAAATGAGATGGGTTGGAGAGATGGGATGCTTTATCTGGCTCAAGGAACTCGTCGTACGACGCCCCCAACGCTGTTCAGTGCATGAATTTGTGAGCAAAGCTCAATAGAATCAACAATAACATCGCCGACAAACTCGGTCAAGCTAGAGCTGGGAAACAAAAAAATTGTATCCATCGATACAAAATAGGATTGAAAAGCGGAGAGTACATAATGCAATGTTTAAAACTGAGCTGGAAGGATCAATGGTTGTTCCGATTATGCGAAAGCGTCTCTGAATCAGTCACAGATAAACGAAAATATTACGCGCCGAATGAGTTGTTGACTTGCTCGAACTACTGCAAAAATTCAAAAAGTAGGTTGCCTTTTTTAACCGTCACCCCCATTTAATACAAAACAAAATCAGCGGATTTGTTATCTCCTACCTTAAGTCGCCCTGTGCTAGGACATGCGACCTCAATGCTGACGTTATTATTGATAGATTTGCTAGTCAATGTTTCATGATAAGTGATTGTTTTGACCTAGACAATATACCATGGAAAAATGAATATACTAACATAGACTGACCACACTCTGTTATTAGTCATCGTTCGGTGCACAAAATGCAGTACCATGGGAGCCATTCCTGCCTCATTACCCAGCAAACGATCGCCAACCAAGCGACGTTCACAGGCCAGAACGAGATTGGCTACCGATCGGCTGCAGCCACCAGGCGGTGAGCATTATTAACAGAGCCAGAGTCTAGGGAAAAGATTCGTGGGAAGGTGGCCATCTGGGAAAACTTGGGACTGAAGCACAGTGAGAATGGACATTTTTGCTGGGAAAGAGATTTGGGAAAACATTTGAAAATGAGATGGGCAGCTGGGAATGCCTAGGACTGCAGCGACGCGCCGGCGAACATTGTTGGAAGAGCCGGAGTCTGGAGAAAGCATTCAGGGCTTCGTTGGGTAGCTGAGTATGCAGGAGACTTCAGAAGCGCAAGGCTGAACATTGTTGGCATGGTCAGAAAATGGGAAGGACGAGAAGCAGGGATACTCAGGGCTGCGAAAGCGCCCTAAGCGCCAGTGTCTGACTAAAACATTCGAGATTACGACTGACAGATGGGAATCCTTAATTTGCAACAGAGCGGAGGCAGGGTCAGAGTCTGGAGAAGGAATTCGGGGTAATTGCGAGAAGCTGGGATTACTTAGACGTGTGAAAGAGAAACGGTGAATATTGTAGGCATGATCAAGTTTTGTGGAAATCATTCATGCGTAGGGTGAGCAGCTACGAAACTTGGAACTGCAGCTGCAAGAGGGGGAAAATTTTGGACAGAGCCTGAGTCTGCAGAAAGCATTCAGGGATAGGGTGGACAGGGGGAAATTCTTACGTTTGCAGCGGCGCTAGCGTCAACCTTGGCAACAACAACAGACTGTGAGGAGATCATACGGGGTAGGAGGGATCGGGAATCTTCAGGACTACAGCAACTGTGGGTAAAAAATGTTGACAGGGCCAGATTCTTGAGGAAGCATTGCAGAGTAGTGTGAGCAGCTTGAAATACTTCGAAATGCAGCAGGCTGGAAGTAAATATTGTTGATATATCATAGTTGGGCTAAGACTTCGTGAGAACGGCATCACCATGACAACAGTTAGGACTTCACTAGTGCAGGAAATCCTCCGTTTAACGGACTTCAACTTAATGGAATTCCATTAGCGAACAAATTAAAGCCAGCGGACAATTTTCAACTTAACGGACCTACTGTAGGCCCTCTACTTGAACGTATTGATCATCGCGAGGTAAACGAGTGTGTCAGTTACCATCGCAATGCTGACAAGCAGGCAGACACGGCGCATAAGTTGTTGTTGTTGTTAGCTCTGGTTTTCGACCGTCCGTTAGTGTTTGAACGTGTCCCAACATACGGAACATCCCTACTCGACGTAACACTAGATATACATAAGCATGAACTAAAAAAAACATAGAGAAGCTACATGGAATGACAGGAAATAAGTGTTCCCTCTTTATTTGGGTATATCATTTTGGCAAGAAGTCGATGATTACTCAAGCAGATATCCAAATAATGAATAACGTGTAATAGATACGGAACAAGGGGAAAATTACTGTCTAACTATCACAATCAAACTCTATCTCGACGTCTCTTATATTTATTGCAATGCAGGTGTTATTCGTAGCTAATGTTCTTGTTGACTTCAGTGAAAGATGTACAAAATAATTAATAAATTAGTGAAAACAAGTCTGGTACTACAACATAGTTACGAAATGAATCGATTTAAATATTATAACCGGCTTCACTTATTTGATTTACAAATTACTGGGATGAAATGTAGATGAGAGATATTCGTATATTCTATTGTCTATGATCAGTTGCAATATTTAATGTAATTTAGTTTATATCATGAATAATCGTTGATAGCTTAAATAAGTAAATTCATAGACTAACGAAATATTTAATTATGGTTCAACATCCCGTAACTACCATAAACATTACCTTTCAACACTCTCAATCGTTTCCGATAAATTTACGTAATGTTGTTATGCAATTTTTCAGTATTATCAACAAACGCGTTGTTTTTATATCAGTTAAGCACGAAAG
Organism: Gammarus roeselii; assembly: GCA_016164225.1. NCBI lineage: Eukaryota > Metazoa > Arthropoda > Malacostraca > Amphipoda > Gammaridae > Gammarus > Gammarus roeselii. The sequence goes on along the minus strand of SDVV010025330.1, from coordinate 6,151 downwards.
TCTTCAGGAGAAGCATTTGGGTTCCACGCCGTATTTGCTCTTCTATTTTAGTAGCACCACGTCTCGGAATGAATTATAGCACCCGGCTCAGCAGGATTTCAAACCATAAGTATTCCCACTGAAGCCCGAAAGCTGCAGAATATGCATAATATATCGAGACTAAAAGCTTCCTAACTTTCCAATGTCAAATAAACTTCGACGAGTTTCGCACATTTTTGTGGATGCGCAGTTTTAGGCGGCAAGTTGTGCAAGAGAGGATTTTGTGCAACTTTTTCTTCAAATTCAGGGAGAGGAATCTGTCAGCCAACGGTCGAAATCAGTTATTGTCGCACCACGTATGCGAGAGGCCCCGTGATGTTGTTGGTACAAAAGCTGAACTGAACGGATTATTGACGAATAAACGACTATATTATATTTAATTCAAGTCTGATGTTAATCGTGCAGATTTTTTCTGATTGGTTAACATAACAGTTTCTTGCAGAAAACTTATAATAAAAATATTAGCCGCGATTAAACAGTAGGTTGAAGCTCTTCATGTTTTTGTAAATTCGGATAATCCCACTTATTGGCACCTATAATAACATAACGTAACAGAACGTTTTTTCCAAGCAGGCACTGGTGCAAATATTTAACTTAAGGCGGTAGATTCGTACACAATATCTTAATGCAATTACAGATAGGTAGGTAGGAAAAGGTAAAATTTGAACTTCAAAGGTTTCTGATCTCCAAAGTCGTTAGGCCAATTCGCACAATGTGGAGAATTCCAAGTAAAATCGGGCAAGGTCGTTTATCTCCGACAAGACCCTCTACCTAATCTTATTTCAATAATAAGATCCATAAAATCACGAGCAAATGTGCAGTCGAAATAATTCATTTGAATGACCGACCAATTTTTATTCAACAAACACAGGTCGTGAGGAGGAGAATTGTGCTGACGACGGAGATCTTGACGTTAGGTTACTTACAGTTAAGAAACACTAAAAAAAAGTGTAGGAGCATAAAGGTAAATTTCTCTTCACCGGGAAATCAATGTCAAACTGAAACTTTAACCGGAGCGTGGACTGCCCCGCCAAAGCAATTCTCTTGATTGTTTGTCCGCTGTCCGACTCACCATCACTCTAGCAAATGGGAAATACTAATAACCATATCGATGCCGTGGATAAGTAACTTCGGGATCTAGTAAACATTAATAATTAAGTGATCAGTCCTTTACTCCTAATAAATCCATGAATCGTTATTCCGGTATCGTATTTTTTTAAAATTTAATTAAATTAACTCTTATTCATCGATGTTGAAACCAATGTCATCCAAAAAAATTAGCAGGTAACTATATCCTGGGATTCTTTGATTCGAAGAGATTTTCAATGCATACAAATGTACCGAGCTTCACATCACGCAAACTCCCAAAAATCATAAATGGAATCATCAACGTCCTGACTTGTATGCACGAAACATCACGGCGAGAAAAATCAATTGATCATGCATCTTACAATGATAATTTATTTAAGTTCAGTAGTAATTCGATTGTTAACTAGATTTGATTTTAAATTCACTGGAGTGCTAAAATTGTACAACACTCTCTCGAAGGAGTAAATACCTATTTTGGTGCACCTGCTATCTCATTCTGTGGAGGGTAGAGAGAGGATATGCAGGACTGTCGATGAAGGGAGTTAAGCAAATAATCGATAGGCCTTAACGAGAAATTGACCTGCCACATAAATACAAATATATTTCGTTATTAACAAACTGCACATCGATTCAATAATGATAGGAAATGTGGAATCATGAATATGAAGAAAACACTTTTGGCCTAATCAATTAGATGGACGTTAAGCTTCCAATACTTTGAATTATTCTAAACGAACAGTAATGTTCAGAATACGGTAAACTACGATCTTACTTCTGCTTGTTAGATCATAATTCAATTATCTTACCAAATTACTCTTCGTTAAATTATATAGGAATTATAATTTAAAAACACCTGAATGGGTTTTCACTGTTTTCATCGTAAAGTTCGAAAGATAAAGCTCCTTAAACTTTGACTTTATGTCTCAGGCACTTCCTTGCTCGCGAATGTAAAATGATTTGAGTTTCCATTACTGTGGTTGTAGCCAATTGCTGTTAAATAATTAGTGTAGTTTATCAGATATTGTCATAAGTACTACTGGCTTGTTTTCATGGAGATGGCTAGGACTAATAGCGTGGAAGTGTCTTAATCACATCCTATTCAAACCTTTTTTTGACCACCATCTCTGATTTGTCGCTTTTTGATAACGATTTATCAAGGACAAGTTTGATCCATTACAGAAGCTGTGCCATAATACTTCAGTTTCCGATGACCAAACAACGCTCCGCTGCAGTATTCCACGAGGCCCAGCGTCATCTCATTATAAATATATAATTTTAAGTTAAATCATGTTCCTCCTTTGAAACGGTCGGCAAGTGATTCATCAGTAAGTAGCTAAACAAGAGATATTCTGATCCGAGAATCAGAGTTTTTGTACGAAATGATCAACTGAATTTACTTAATTTGACCTGCCCGAGCCGAATAATTGTACCCCAAGAGAAAACTACTAGTTTCACCCAATGATCAAACAAATGTTGTTTATATCAGCTCCGATCAGCGCGTGTTGAGCCAGTGATCTAATCCGGTATCGATACAACAAGGAAAGCAAAAGAGCACCACACAGAAGTAGTTTCCAGCAGCTGATATCGTGTAAGTATTGCCTGCTGGGTCTCTAATGCTCAGTTAAATATTACACTAACGAAATCAACGAATTTCAGATACGCATGGCAAGTTGAATGGCAAAATTCGTGAAATAAACTCGACCCAAGCACAACAGCCCACAACATCTAACGTCGGCTGTCATCGTTACACTGACTGACCTACTCATCAGGCATACCTTCAAACAAATGCCACATTGGTACAATAAAAATAGTAGGAAAGAGTATCAATTAAACAAGAAAATATAAATTATTTATAACAATTCAGCTTAAAAATGCATAATTGAAAACTGTCAAAATATTTAACATGGATATGTGATTCAATATAGAAATATAATCTATCGACGTCCTGTCTTCTCTCAAATTTTTTCCCGTAAACAGCTGCATCTCTTCTCTATTTGGCTGAAGTATCCACGACTCGAAGAGTAGATTAGTTTGGATTTGATTATAATAAGGAAAACAAACGAGCACGAGTGCTCATGTCGAGTGTTTTCTTTGAAAGAAGTGAAAGAAGAGTGGGGGATAGTCAACTAGGCTTTAGAAATTCACGCACACATACAGAAAAGGAAGGTTGTAATGACATATAGGAGAAGGACCACCACTACTGTCACCACTACCTACCACTACCACCCCACTACAACCCGGGGAATTTCACCCCCGGAGAAGAAAAGGTCAAGTCAGAAGGACTTGTTCAGGAACGGGGTGAACAAGAAGCGAAGAGATTTTTTTTTGGTTTCAGGCGGTCGCACCTAGACGGTCGAGCAGAGACGGACACGCCCATACGCTCAGCGGACTCACACTTTTCCTCGAGCGCATGCCTGTCGGCTTGCCCCAGAGGTTGAGTCAGACGCACTCCAACTAGGTATTGAGTCTATTTCCAAAAGAGCGAATGGGAATTAAATTTCGACAAATATGTGCACATTTAGGAGAGCAACGCACCCAGTTGCCTGGGTAGAGGTCCTCCCCCATGTGCTCAGAAGATTGAGTCTTCTGTACACAAATGGTTCCTTGAAGGCTATCGCAACTCATGGTGATACGTCAGAGTGACCTCTCCTTGAAAAAGAGTTGCTCATGGCAAGTCCTGAGTTTAGTCAAAAGAAACACGAGTATTTTAAATTTTGAAAACGGGTATTAATGCAAATTTTGGTCCAAAGATGGCACGAGCATTGACGTTTTGAAATTATGTCGAATCGAGTTTAGTCAGAAGATACTAAAGTATTTTGTATTTTGAGAAAGAAGTATTGCAAGATTTTAATCCAGACAAGGCAGGAGCCAATATTTTAAATTTTTATAATTTTTTTAGAACATTGGCTCAAACATCGAGTTAGTCTAAGGAGTCAAAAATATTTTTAAAGTTTCGATGAACAGTTATCGCAAAACCTTACTCCAGAAAAGGTAAAACCGGCATTTAAATTTTGAAAAAAAATTGAACACCTGTGGAGAATCGGTCAACACATATACGTTTCTCTTCTCCCTGCTGCTCTAGGTCTTGCCAAAATCTGTGCTAAAAGATAGAGTGAAGACGGTTAGTTCATTCACACTGTATAAAGGAATAACTTACAAGAAGAGATGCTGGAGGGCATGGCATCTTCTTGATAAATAAAATATTTCACGATGAGATGTCAGAAGGGCACCTCTTGGAAATGCAGTTCTACTAGGAAACCGGCGTTGCCACCCAAGGGAAGCAATTTTCTGGTTATGTCTGTCTATTTTGTTTTTCTTCTTCCCTCCCTGATTAAACAGATGGATGTTATCCCCATTTCTCTCCTTTCTTTTCTCTCCCGACAGGGAGGGTAGAGAAGGAAAGATAAAAATACCATCGCGTCGGCAAGGTCTCTCCGTAGGAGGATGCTCATTGCCTCAACAATGGATGATATCTGTCGAATCTACGTCTTACCGTAGAGTTGAGCAAGCTCTCCTTCAGGTGCGGTTTCGTTTTTCGCATATCATGGGGTGTGGGGGTGAACCGCCGTTGCGGCTCATCGGTAAGCGTCGCTTGGTCCCCAGCAATTTTCACCCGCATAAGTTCGTCGAATCTACGACGGACCTTAGAGTTGAGCAACGCTCTCCTCCTGGTGCGGTTTGATTTTTGCATAGCATGCGGTGTGGGGGTAAGCCGTCGTTGTGGCTTCTCAGCAAGCGCCACTAAGTCGATACATACTTCGTAATTATTCGTTATTGTTATCTATCTATCCCATTATTATCCTCTCTTTTCTCTCCCGCAGGGAGGGTAGAAGAGTGAAAAGAAACTTTTTCCATCGTGTCGGCAAGGTCTCTTCATATGAGAATACTCATTGCCTCGACAATAGATGATATCTGTCGAATCTACGTCGCACCGTAGAGTTGAGCAAAGCTCTCCTCCTGGCGCTGGTTCAATTTTCAAATATCATGGGGGGGGGGGTGAGTCGCCAGCAGACTTCACCCACACTAGTTCGCAATTTGGGCAATCTCTCCCTATTTTTCTCATTTCTTTCCTCTCCTACAGGGAGGGTAAAAAGTAAAAATAAAAATGTTATCGTGTCGGCAAGATTCCTCCTTAGAAAGATATTCGTTGCCTTCAGCAATGGATGATACCCGCTGAATCTATGCCGTATCAAAGATTTGAGCAGGAGCTCTCCTCTTGGTGCGGGTTCAAGTTTCGTATATCATGGGGTGTGATGGTGAATACTGGCGCCGTACCACATAAGAATAATAAAAATAATGAGTAAAACGATATGGTGTCCCTCCAAGTCATCACCGCCTCATCGAGTTGAGCATGCCCTCTTCTCTGGCGGTGTCGATTTTCAGGATACCATAGTCCCTGCATCTGCTTGTCCCGTTAGGACAGCAGACGGCCTCGTAGGCTAGCGGGATGTGTGATTGTGAGTACCGTTTCGGGCTCACACCCAGTACCTGTGGCCCTGGCGTGGGTTTAGGGATGGATGCGAGTCGTCGTAACACCTCTCACCCGGTGAATTCCTGTAGGAACGATCGTTACCGAGATATTTTCAGTCTGTCTGTACTTGTGCCTGAAGAAGGGTGGAGTAACGATTGTCGAATGGTTGGTGAGGCTACTGAACTTGTGTTTTGCGGCAGGCGTGGTACCGAGTGAGTGGCGCAGTGCCTGCATTGTTCCGCTATATAAGGGCAAAGGAGATAAAAATGAATGCTGCAACTCGAGAGGTATCAGTCTGTTATGTGTTGTTGGTAAGTTGTACGGGAGAGTGCTGATCAAAAGGATTAGAGACAGTACGGACTGCGCAATTGGAGAGGAACAGTGTGGCTTTAGGAGTGGTAGAGGGTGTACCGATCAGATATTTGCAGTGAGACAGGTATGTGAGAAGTACCTTGCCAAAGGAAAGGATGTGTTCTGGGCCTTCATGGATCTGGAGAAGGCATACGACAGAATTGATAGGGAAGCGCTGTGGAGGGTGTTGCGTTTGTATGG
>SDVV010025329.1:0-12440 GCA_016164225.1 Gammarus roeselii | reverse complement strand
TTGTTTTAGTATCAGTGTTGTGAAACGTGATATTGTGGATGAATATTGGTTTGGTTATTGTTGTTTTGGGTGTTTCCACGCTAGGTGACCTTATCTATTTCCTGTTCCCATCCGTTATAATGACAGTCATGCTCAAGATTGCAGTGTTGGGTGCTCACGCGAGCTTATATCCTAGTCGCAAAAAGGCACTACCTCTCGCAAGTGGTGCGGAGCATACATGTTTTACCCTGTGATAGTCGAAAATGTTTCGCGTACCAGTTTATGCTGTTCTGTGATCGGTGTATTATTTACAGTGAATGTATAACAGTGTTTACGAGTGTTATGCCAGCGTTGCCTATCTAGGATCGTTTGAATGAGGTCATTGACATCTATGCTTTTTTGCCCATAAAACTGCCTGAAACGATATCTAAGGAAACGTTTATGTAACGTACATTATCATTCATATAAGACATTTTTCGCTTATGACACCTTCACCGAAAATGTATTTACACCCCGTTCCACCCATTAAACCAGCCGATCTATCTCCAACAAAGTACCAATTCACGTTTGCTTCAGTATTTTTTAATTGGGGCATGTTTTTGTAGGGTAAAGGCGTGGAACTTTTATGCGTTGTGTGACACTTTCATATTCAAACAATTTTTCCTTCACCTCTAACGATTCTTTTTCGCATGAGATTCAAACAATTTTTCGGATATTTCTCGCTAGGAACAATCAAAGCAGTTTCATGCCCGACTCTTTTATCTTTATCATCAAAATAGTCTACGTAGTATACAATGTTGTATTGTTCATCGTTTTTTTTCTTCAACCAGTCATTATTATTATTATTAATTTATTATTTTTAGATCATTTATTTTTATCGTCTGACAATGAGTTTTCAATATTTTAGGAACTAAGTAAATTCTTAGACACAAGACATTGAACTTCCTTATCAACTACGCAACTTTAATTAACGAAATCAAGAGTTCAATTTGAATTCGTCACAACTCATCTCTAGGGGCCGCCGGTTCGGATTAAATGGAGCGAAATATTATTTACAAAAGTATCATCTGTGCTTACACAGAAAATGTCTATTTTGACAAAATAATTCCGACTACATAGCGTTGGAAAAAACAGTGACACTCGGGGTTGAAAATAAGGAATACTTGGGGTGGATGAATAACAAAATACATGGGTGTGGAAAATAACAAGTACAGGGAGTGGGAAATCACGCATGCATGTGATTAGAGTCCCGAGAACATGTGGTTGGGACATCAAAATGTGCTAACATATTGTATTGAGTAGTCTACATTATTGTACGATGACAAAGATGGGGATGGACGACATGAATTAAACAGAAAATATGAATACAATATCGGGTTGCGAAATCGAAAAGCGCTAACATATTGTAAAGATGGGTCTAAACCATTGTGTTATTAATGAAGGGGTAAAAAGGCAACATAAGTTCTACAAAAAAACTATACATAAAATTATAGAATACTTCTACAAGTCCTACGCTTCACTCTCCCTGTAACTATATTCCTGGATAAAATGTAGTTAGTAAAACTTGCTTGCTGCCAAGCAATGAGACATAGACGAAAAAATTCTCCGGTTCCTGCATCCTGCACTGGGTCCTACGTCATACTGGCAACAAAGCGCTTGTAGACATCAATTTACAATCTATCAAGATAATGAAACATACGGTAAAGTATCTTAGGGACATTTACATCGTAGACACATTTACAGAATAAAACCTTAAAACGTGGATGTACTTTCGTCATTCACGCGAGCATACTCGCCGAAGACAGCTTCCCCAGGATTACGTCTTTTCCAAGTTAAATCCATGTTTACATCGACATCATCATCCACGACGCATCGCTCTCTCGTTTTAGTGACGGTAGGTTCAACTTCAATGGATTTTTTGGGAATGTTTGGATGCCCATAAGCTCGAGTTGTGCACGCGTCAACATAGTAGCGCTTATTTTCAAACTTACTGAGGCAATTTTTAAAAGTGCGTACAGTTTGACGCTGGCATGCTTGTGCGCAAATGTTGTGTAGGGTCTCAGAGTGTGAGTATGTTTTCTGGTTAAGGATGTCTCTGTTTTAATCATGTCTGATTTTGTTTTGTGACTGGTATTTGACACCCTTAGCAGCTGATTTTGTAGCGTCGGATCCGAGCAACATACTGTATTACTTTGATTGGAAACATATGATTTCAATCGGGTAGTCGTGGGATGTTTCGCTTTTCAGTAGCCACAGCTGTCCTTCATTTGTTTCATCGTGCAAGGGATGATTTTTGGGGTAGTTGGAAAAGTCCATGTATTCAGCCAGGGGAGGTTTCCACATTTCCGCCTCAATATCGTCTACGCCTTCGTTGTCACCGAATTTGTGTTTCAGAGCGTCATAAAAAAAGCTGTAGACTTCTGCTTTAGCTTTCTCGAACACGTAGAATACAACTTGGAGTGGGTGAACCATTCGGACATTTTTATGCTTGAGGATCATGATGACTGTTTCGGGGCCGATGGCGTAGCAGTTTTTCTTGAGGGGGTTGACAGTGTGTTTTCGGAACTCGTTGGCTGTGCACACGACGGGCCTCTAGACTTCTGTTAAGCAAATTAAAAAGAAGCTTCCCGTATATACTATTTTAGAGCAGTTTATATAGGAACTTTTTGAAGGAGTTGTAGACTCCTGACGTTTTTTGGATATTTTTCATAATGAAGGATTTAAAGACAGGTTCCTGTTTGATTCTAAATATTCGATGAACCTTGGTCACTTCCAATCTTTGCCTGAGGAGTACTTGCAATAATTCCAGGGCCACGAGGCAGTCAATTTGGGGTAGATGACTAACAACCAGCTTACGATCTGCTCGTTTTCTGTTCTTTAGTTGGGTGGAGCCTGTCAAGAGCTTTTTTGTGAATGGTGACACATCGTTCAAGCTGACTTGTTTGTGATGTAGTAGAAGTGGCAGCTCGTCTGTTTTCCGTGCAGCTTTGTCGCTGACTAGATTATCGATACAGACAATGTACGTATACTCATCAGAACAGTCCGCGTTTTATCAAGTCGAATGCTTGAATTTCTTCATGTGTGAGCCCGTCGATTTCACCAATGAAAATGGGTTCATTCAAGTATCCGCCATAAAGACTGTTAATATCTCACATTGCTACTGAAGACACAGGTTGTTCAATGTCACAAATCCGCCTCTTGTATTTTTGACAATCAAATGGAGTAGATCGATATATTTGACCAGCTCCAGCTTCATCTTGCCTTCGTAGAGGGCAGCTTGCATTGCAAAGCCAGCGGCGCTCGCGAAATGGACGGGGTTCAGGGTGTAATTGTGTGTTATGGTCTCCCTAAGCTTTTGGAAGACTTCAGCCAGTGGCAACGTGTCGAGAAGGAGGTAGATGATCATGTAGTCAAGAAGGGTCTTGCAATTGGCTGCTGCTACATTTCAATCACTTCAACATAATCAGAGTCCGATATTCGTTTACCTCGAAGTTGAGTGTAAAAGTCTTGTTGCGATGGGATGTCAGTTTGGTCCAGCACAGAATCCGCTGTGATGGCCTCATAGCAGAAATGTCCATTTCGAGTAGCGAGTTCTAGAACCTTGTCACTGTAGCCGAGAGTTGTGAGATGAGATTTCAGGAGCGGCATGTCATGGCCACTATCTTTAGAATTTTTGGCAAGACCATCTGAACTTGAGTTGAGAAAGAAATAGGAGTCGAAAAACTTGACACCGTACTTGCTCGTGGCATCGTTCAAGGAGACAGAGATGCTGAACATCTTGTTTAACTTTTTCGGCCACACACGGCTATTCGAGAAGTTAGTTCCGTCCAATCCTCTCAATATGAAGCGCATATCATAGGCTGATGCATTATGAGCAAACAAAGCATGAACCATAGTTTCTCAGTGATTCTAAAGTTACAATAAAAGCACAGAACCCCAATGTAGTTGCCAGATATCACTTCTTTATTGGGTACAAAGACGCCCTCGATGTATTGATTTAGCGAACTCGTTTATTACATTTTTCTCCAAAAATGTCCCCGCCGCACTCTCATGTTTTGCTTTCGCTATATTTTTTCAAGTCTTGTTTTGCGAGAACGGGGTCGGGGTACAAGGTCAAGGTATATATATAATCATTATAATCCATCAACAAATTCTTGACAATATGTGTCTCCATCTTCTCAAGGGGAACTGAAGTCGAATCGATTACTTCGTGCCCTACAATTTTCTCGTCTATACCCACTAGAGTATAACTGTACGTGCACAATTTGTGTATGTTAACTACATTTTTTCCCTCTGTTGCAGGCTCCAAAACAGATTCACAGTCATAATAGGCAACAACGGGCAGTTTCATTGCTATGTGCTTGGCTGAGAATGGGTACATTTCGCCTTCTTCAGGCATACTAATGTTTTGCAAGCCTGTACTAGACGAACATAATTTTACGTGTCCAGTTTTTTGCTTTCATCCATCCCTTGCATGCAGAATGGACAAAAAAGTGATTCTGCCTTTTATTACATATCTCTAAATGCGCGCAGAAATGTAGAAAAAACACGGCATGAGGGTGACATGGATAGCATCTAAGATTTGGGCAAGATGGACCGTGCGCTCCTTACTGGCGTCTAAACTGACTATGTAAACACTGACAAGACCATATCATTCCTTTTCTTTTGTGATTTGATAGAGTCTGATGTTCAGGTTACATTCCCTATTCTATAATAGGGATGTTTTCTAAGGCAACAGGTTTGTCCATGGCAAGTTTTGGAAATAGGAAGTAAGTGTATTTGTACAGGAGATAAGTAAATTCTTTTTCGCGTCTTTATTCTGAGAGGTGTGTTTTTCATGCAAGTGCAAGTGGGCGATGAGGCTTGTGAGCACACAATAATTCGTTTTTGTCATGATGTTGACAATGTGTTGAAGACTTGGACAGTTTATGGGCCAAGTATCATAATCTCCAAGACTTTTAGTTCTATTAACACCCGTCCTGTAGAATTTAAGCTCAACACTTGTTATTGTATCAATGGACCACCCACTACCTTCTCGCTCCTGTTTTTCTAGTTTATTTTCTAAATCTACCCCGAGATCCTCCATCAACTCACCTGAAAGCGTGTTTGTTGTTAGCTGGATAGCGGTTGTGTTAAGCTCCCAGTCCTTGTCATCTACAGATGCATTCTCAACTTGTTTGCTCATTTTAACATTCACGATGCATTGGAGTCTTTGGAATTGGCCTAATTTAGATTCAGTGTGTGCCTTTAGCTCCTCATGTCCTAATGCAATCATGGAAGATATTTTGACATGTTCAGTGTATGATTTAATTTTGAAGTTATAAAATTGTTCTCCAAAATTCCTTTAGAGGTAGGTGGATAAAATATAGGCTCACGTATTGGATCAGTCGGCTGAGTTACAAACTGTTCCGGAGCAGTAGGCTGAACTTCGGGTTGTTCCGGAGCAGTAGGCTGAACTTCAGACACCTGCCGGTTGCGGGCTTGCGCTAGGGCTTACGGACATTACAAAGCTAGGTTGCGAGCTTGCGAGATTAGGTTGCGGAGTTGCTAGGCTCGGTTGCGGATAGGCCTCACTTTGGCATAGGGGTCCCTCCACCTCATTACGCGCAGAAACAACAACACATTTTACGAAGATACGCATTAACTCTACACTCTCTCGTACGCGCTAGTACGCGAATATGCCACAATTAAAATACGTAGTGACTTCATTTTGACAAAAAATAATATTTGCGCACGCGAGGCCGTGCGTACTTACCTAAATCAACGACGGTCGCGCCCTACGGGGGAGCCTATTGTGACTCACGTTGAGGCTCTGGCGGAAATGAGGCCCAAATCCAATCCAATCCAACTTCGGTATAGGCCACTCCCTGCATCTTCCAACAATCACGTATCCGCTATCACCGTATCGTTTTGGTTCAACATACAACAAAAAACAAACAAATACATATTAGATTAACAAATAACAAAGATATATCTAAAATAAAAGTTACAGAAAGATATCTTTAAAAATAGACATGTTACTCACATTTCAAGGGAAGTGTGTCGTCGACAAGATCAAGAGCACAAATAATGTCTGAACTGCAGCATCCACCTTTTTTTGTTATTTGTGCTTATGATCTTGTTGGCGACACACCTCCCTTGAAATGTAAGTAACATGTATTTAGAGAGATATCTTTCTGTAACTTTTATTTTAGATTTATCTTTGTTATTTGTTAATCTAATGTGTAGTTGTTTTCATTTGCTTGTAGGATGAACCAAAATATTTTGGTGATGGCGGATACGCCATTGTTGGAGGATGCAGGGAGTGGCCTATACCGAAGTGAGGCCTGTCCGCATCCTAGCCTCGCAACTCCGCAACCTAATCTCGTAAGCTCGCAACCTAGCTTTGTAATGTTCGCGAGCGCTAGCGCAAGCTCGCGACCTGAAGGTGTCCCCATTCTGGAACAAACCGAAGTTCAGCCTACTGATCCGATACGTGAGCTTATATTTTATTCGCCTACTTCTAAAGAAATTTTGGAAAACAATTTTATAACTTCAAAATTTATACCATGCACTGAACATGTCATCTCATCTTTCATGATAACATTAGGACGTGAGGAACTAGAGACACACACTGAATCTAAATTAGGCAAATTTTAAAGACTAATGCATCGTGAATGTTAAGATGAGCAAACAAGTTGAGGATGCATATGTAGATGAAAAGGACTGGGTGCCTAACACAAGAGCTATCCAGCTAACAAAGGCACTCTTCTAGGTGAGCTGATTGAGGATCTTGGGGTAAATTTACAAAATAAATTAGAAAAACAGGAGCGAGAAGGTAGTGGGGGGTCCATTAATACAGTAACCAGTGTTGAGCTTAAATTCCACAGGACGGGTGTTAATGAAACTAAATGTCTTGGAAATTATGTTCCTTGACCAAAACATTGTCCTGGCCGGCATCACATTGTCAACATTAAGACAAGAACAATAATTGTGTGCTCACGAGCCTCATCGCCACTTCTACTTGCCTGAAAATACACACCTTTAAAAAAAATACGTTAATAAGGGTTTACTTATCTCCCGTAAAAATATACTTACTTCCAATTTCCACAACTTGTCTTGGACAAATCTGTTGCCTTAGAGGACATCCCTATTATAGAAAGGGAATGTAACCTGAACATCAGACTCTATCAAATCACAAAATAAAAGGAATAATATGGTTTTATCAGTGTTTACAGAGGCAGTTTAGACGTCAACGAGGAGCGCACGGTCCATCTTGTCCAAATCTTAGTTGCCAACCATATCGCACTCATACTGTATTTCTCTACATTTATGCGCGCATTTAGAGATAACAGAAGGGAGAATCAGTTTTTTGTCCATTCTGCATGCAAGATTTGGATGAAAGCCAAAAAGCTGGACACGTAAAATTGTGTTCGTCCAGACAGGCTTGCCAAACATTAGTATGCCTGAAGAAGGCGAAATGTACCCATTCTCAGCCATGCACATAACAATGAAACCGCCCGTTGTTGCCTATTATGACTGTGAATCTGTTTTGAAGCCTGACACAGAGGGAAAAAATGTAGTTGACATACACAAATTGTGCACGTAGTTATACTCTAGTGGATATAGACGAGAAAATTGTAGGGCACAAAGTAATCGATTCGACTTCAGTTCCGATTGTGAAGATGGAGACACATTTTGTCAAGAATGTGTTGCTGGATTATAATGATTATATGGATACCTTGAGCTTTTACCCCGACCCCGTCCTCACAAAACAAGAAGGCTTGAAAAAATATTGCGAAAGCAAGACATGTACTGTAAGTGCTGCGGTGACACTTTTGGAGAAAGAAGTAGAAAACGAGTTCGTCACCATAATCATTACATCGAGGTCTTTGGACCCAAGGAAGAAGTGATATCTGGCAACTATATTGGGGCTCTGAGCTTTAATTGTAACTTTTGAATCACAGAGAGACTCAGGTTCATGCCTTGTAATGCGAATAATGCATCAGCCTATGATATGCGCTTCATATTGAAGGGATTGGACGGCACTTACTTCTCGAATATCTGTGTGTTGCCGAAACAGTCAGACAAGATGTTCAGCATCTCTGTCTTCTCAAACGACGTCACGAGCAAGTACGGTTTCAAGTTTATCGACTCCTACTCCTTTCTCAACTCGAGTTTATATAGTCTTGCCAAAAATCTTAAAGATAGTGGCCATGACATGTCGCTTCTGAAATCTCATCTCACAAGTCTCGGCTACAGTGAAAAGGTTCTAGAACTCACAACTTGAATTGGACATTAATGCTATGAGGCCATCACATCGGATTCTGTGCTGGATCAAACTGACATCCCATCGCAACAAGACTCCTACAGTCAACTTCGAGGTAACGGAATATCGGACTCTGATTATGCTGAAGTGATTGAAATGTGGCAGGCAGCCAATTGCAAGACCCTACGTGACTACATGATCATCTACCTCCTCATCGACACGTTACCACTGGCTGAAATCTTCCAAAAGCTCAGTGAGACCATGACACGTGACTAAACCCTGGACCTCTTCCATTTTGTGAGCGCCGCTGGCTTTGCGATGCAAGCTGCCCTCTACGAAGGCAAGATGGAACTGGAGCTGGTCAAAGATATCGATCTACTTCACTTGATTGTCAAAAATACAAGAGGCGGATTTGTGACATTGACAATAGGTCTTACCGAGATAAACAATCCCCAATGTAAAGACTTTGACCCTGAACAACCTGTGTCTTCAGCAGCAATGTGTAACTTTAATAGTCTTTATGACGGATCCTTGAATGAACCCCTTATCATTGGTGCAATCCACGAGATCACACCCGAAGAAATTCAAGCATTCGGCTTGGTAAACACGAACTGTTCTGGCGAGTACACGTACATTGTCTGTACCGATGCCCAAGTCAGCGACGAAGTTGCACGGAAAACAGACGAGCTGCCACTACTACTACATCACAAAGAAGTCAGCTTGGAGGATGTGTCACCATTCACGAAAAATCTCTTGGGAGGCTCCACCCACCTACAAAACAGAAAGAGAGCAGATCGTAAGCTGGTTGTTAGTCATCTACCCCAACTGACTACCTCGTGGCCCTGGAGTTGATGCAAGTACTCCTCAGGCAAGGATTGGAAGTGACCAAGGTTCATCGAATATTTAGAATCAAACAGGAACCTGTCTTCAAATCCTTCATTATGAAAAATATCCAAAAATGTCAGGATTCTACGAACTCTTTCAAAAAGTCCCTATAGTAAATAGTATAAACCATAAGCTTCTTCTCAATCCGCTAAACAGAAGTCTAGAGACAAAGGTCGTGAGCACAGCCATCGAGTTCCGAAAACACGCTGATAACGCATTCCTGAAAAACTGCTACGCTTTCGGCCCCGAAACAGTCATCATGATTCTCAAGCAGAAAAACGTCCGAATGGTTCACCCACTCCAAGATGGATTCTACGTGCTTGAGAAGGTTAAAGTAAAAGTCTACAGCTTCTTTTATGACACTCTGGAACCCAAATACGGTGACAACGGCTTGCTCATCTACTCGAACACAGACTCGTTGCGGCTCCATTTCAAAGGCGTAGACGATATTGAGGCGGAAATGCGGAAACCTCCCCTGGCTGAATACATGGACTTTTCCAACTACCACAAAAGTCATCCCTTGTACGATGAAACAAAAAAAGGACAGCTGGGGCTACTGAAAAGCGAAACAGCCCAAGACTACCCGAGTGAAATCATATGTTTGGAACCAAAGTGTTACAGTATGTTGCTCGAATCTGACGCTACAGAATTAGCTGCTAAGGGTGTCAATTACCAGACACTAGCCAAAATCAGACATGAACAATACAGAGCCATCCATAGCCAGAAAACATACAGACACTTTGAGACCCTACACAACATTCGCGCACAAGCATGCCAGCTTCAAACTGTACGCACTATAAAACATTGCATCAGTAAATTTGTAAATAAGCGCTACTATGTTGACGCGTGCACAACTCTAGCTTATAGGGATCCAGACATTCACAAAAAATCCATTGAAGTAGAACCTTCCGTCACTAAAAAGAGAAAGCGATGTGTCGTGGATGATGATGTCTATGTAAACATTGATTTAACTTGGAAGAGACGTGAGCCTGGGGAAGCCGTCTTTGGCAAGTACACTCGCGTGAATGACGAAAGTACATCCACGTCTTCAGGTTTTATTTTGTAAATGTTCCAAAGACGTAAATGTTCCTAAGATAATGTAAATATGCATTAAATATATACTTTACCGTATGTTTCATTGTTTAGATAGAGTATATATTGATGTCCACAAGCGCTCTGTTCTCAGTATGACGTTGGACCCAGTGCAGGATGCAGGAACTGGAGGAATTTTCCGTCTGTCTCATTGCTTGGCAGGAGTCAAATGTACCAAAACAACAAATTTTCAAGTTTTACCAACCCTGTTGTTTTACCAACAACAGGGAGAATGAAGCGTAGGACTTATAGAAGCATTCTATAATGACTGGTGAAAGAAAAAAAATACAAAGAACAATATTACATTGTATTCTACGTAGACTATTTTGATGATAGAGATGAGAGTCGGGCATGAAACTGCTTTGTTTGTTCCTAGCGAAAAATATCTTGAGTAATAAATTGGAAAAACGTATCTCCGAGCTAGAAACCATGGTCATAGAAAGTCTTGTGCGAAAAAGAATCGTTAAAGTTGAAGGAAAATTTGTTTGAGTACAATAGTGTCACACAACGCATAAAAGTTCCACGCATTTACTCCACAAAAACATGTCCCAATTGAAAAATACTGAAGCTACGGTGAATTAATACTTTGTTGGCGATAGATCGGCTGGTTTAATGGTCAGAACGGGATGTAGTTAGGCAGATACCGCGATACTTTATAAACTATTACACTTCTTCGTAACACTCGTAAACACTGTTTGAGATTCACAGTAAATAATATACCGATCACAGAACAGCATAAACAGGTACGCAAAAAATGTTCGACTTTGACAGGGTAAAACATGTATGCCACCGCACCACTTGCGGAAGCTAGTGTTTTTTTGCCATCAAGAGATAAGCTCCCGTGAGCACCCAACACTGCACTCATGAGCATGACTGGCATTATAACGATTGGGAACTGGAATTAAATAAGGCCGCCTAGCGTGGAAACACCCAAAATAACATTCACAAAACCGATCTTCATCACAATACCACGTATTATAACACTGACACTAAAATAAAATATATATAAGTTCACTCAAAATATCTGACCTCTGGAGAACGATTACGTGCAAGTCCACATCAAACCGCTGCACGTAGTACTGCCACGGCATCGTGATCGGTGAGCAAACAGCGTCCGAGGATGCTCTCTTATTGGTTGGCGGGGTGTGTCGGGGTGACCAACAACCGAGGCTGCTCACTCATTAGCTGGTGTGTTCGGCGGGGCGAGGCATCGTCTGAGGCCCGCTCTCTCATTGGCTGGTGGGAGATTTGGGGTAACCAACGTCCGAGCTGCTCACTCATTGACTGGTTGGTTGTGTGGTGCGGGGTATCGTCTGAGGCCCGCTCTCTCACCCAAGACTGATACCCTAACGTGTTGGAGCAAGACTGTACTGACGTACCCTACACGCAGGCCTGTTTTGAGTTCCCTACACGCCATCAGGGCTTTTTCAGCCCCCCTACCTCCAGGGCTGTTTCAGTCACCCTACCTCCAGGGCGTTTTCAGCCACCCAATCTCCAGGGCGTTTTTAGCCCCCCAACCTCCAGGGCATTTTGACGGCATAACGCTTCTTGGTGACATCATGCTTATGTTAAATATCGATGTAGGCCTAAATAATTTCCTACCGAATTAGTATAAATATATAACTGAGCTCTAAATAAAACCCTATAACATGAGCATGCATTGAGATGTCACGTTTTTTTCGCGTATCGTCTAAAGATTTATATCATAAGTCTAATTATTTCATTGCTGATCATTTCTTATTGAATTGATCTACAAATAAGCTCATATATTTTCAAACAAATTACGTGTGATGTGACATTCGGTCATAATATGGCAGCATATATATCAAACAAAAAGCAAACTAGTGCGAATATCGTAGATACAGTTATAAATAACACAATAGCAGAAAATAGCATTAAACTAATTAAATCTATGTCACGTGTAAATTGATTAATACAACAGTGATCGGATCAAGTCCTCAGCAAAGTTGAAAAAATTCGTCCTGAACGTGTTCGGAAATCAACATTCGTTCAAGAATATGTGTGTGGCGCTTTAACCTTTAATAATACATGTTGATTTTCAAGTACCTGTTAGATTTATTATAAATAAAATTATCAAATAAAATATGTTATTATTATCCCTATACACTTAGAGGAATGACATTGAAATTGCACATATGCAGCATGACATGCAATGAATAGCAATACAATATGCTTAGCATTGGAATGCGAAAAAAATACCAAAGGAAACCTATAT